>KE525303.1:248571-264084 GCA_000441895.2 Anopheles sinensis | reverse complement strand
CTTGTAGCCAGTTCCATCTTGGGAAGGAACATGATTGCAGCGATAAGAAAAATCCAATCAACCTTCGCTTCCATTTCGCAGGTGCAACTTTAAAGCGTACTGCATCTTCTCGTTCTTCAACACGATCGTGTACTGCATCCCGGCCGGTTGGGTCTGGGGAGAGCACGGTTTCCTCAAGAATCTGGGCGTGGTGGACATTGCCGGTAGCGGACCGGTGCACCTGATCGGCGGTGCGTCGGCGTTTGCGTCCGCCGCCATCCTCGGGCCACGGTTGGGCCGGTACGCGAAGGGAACGGATCCGCTTCCGTTGGGCAATCCCGTCAATGCCTGCATGGGACTGTTCGTGCTGTGGTGGGGTTGGCTCGCGTTCAACTCCGGCAGCACTTACGGGGTCAGTGGTGCCAAGTGGGAGTACGCTGCGCGTGCCGCTGTTATGACCATGATGGGGTCGTTCGGTGGTGGAAGTTTCAGTATCATGTAAGTAAAACCCCTTGCTCCTCAAATCTTCTTACATTTTTTGCACAATTTCAATTTTGATTTTAAGGGTGAGGGTAAAGCCACTGTGAGGGTAAAACCACCACTTATTCTCTAACGTACTCCTGTAGTAGCGGAATTTGGAGCAAATGTGTCATAGGGGCAAGTGAGCCAGCTGGCATTTTTTCAGTCAAAATGTAATTAAATGACCGAATGTAGTATACAGATAAATTTAACCCTCCCTCTTGAAATAGTGAACCGAATTTCATGCAGAATAGTTCATTTTTCACATGTTTGTCATATATTTTATGTTGCGTATCAAAGTGAAGTGTAATCTTATAATATTTTCACCAAATTAAATAAGCTGTCGAAACCCATTGAAACAAAAAATCGGGAAAGTATGTGTCACTTACAAAATTGAGTCAAAGAAAAAGTGGTTCAAGGGGTCAGCCAAAAACATCATAAATTTTTCACGAAAATATCTGAGTTTAAAAAAAATTAGAGCAAAAGCGTCATCACTGTTTGAGGCAAGAGTTTCACCCCTGTATTCGCTATTATTCTTCAGAGTGACGCTGTCAAAAACTTAAACGTTATTGTTGAATTCATAGTGAAGTTCGTCACAAAGTAGTTTTCCAGCGGCCAGATTGGAAAACCGTAAAATGCTCGCCAAATAACTGAAACTCAAGGAGATAACTCCCACTCTTGCAAAAAGCTCAAAAAAGTAACTCAACGACAAGTGAAAAAAGATGTGTGAAAATGTATTAAAAATAAAGCCGACGTTAAACAAAAAGATTTTAGTAAGTTACAGAACAAATCTCTTAAGGTGGTACACTTGCCTCAAATTCCACTAATATTAATCGCTGATATCAAAACAGCATTCAAATCAATATGTTTCTTTTAAGAATAAAAGCATAAAATGTGTAAAAAAATCCAGATTTTTAAAGTCACTTAAGAACTAAACCAAAGAAAGGAAAATTCCTTATGGTAACTGCGTTTGGCAAAAGTTTTATGATTGAAATAATCACAAATTTAACGATTTTTTTTTAACATCCAAATCATCAGGTTCTACAATCAAAGACTTGGTTCTATCCAATGATTATGGTCATTAAAATGAATAAATTCAATTTAAAAAATGAGGACAGGATAAGTTAAACTTATGTTTTTGTATCCTTCTTCTTTTGATACATGTTCTTTTCATCAGTTACTCAATGTACAACAACAACGGCCGAATGGATGTGGTTGATTTGATCAATGGAATCCTGGCCTCACTGGTATCTGTTACGGCCGGATGCTATCTGTACCACGCGTGGGAGGCGATCCTGATCGGAGCGATCGGTTCGGCCCTGTGCTGCTTCGGGATGCCCCTGTTCGATCGGATGGGTGTGGACGATCCGGTTGGGGCAAGTTCCGTGCACGGCATAGCCGGCATTTGGGGTAAGTAGGGAGAGTAGGAAGATTTAATTTTTTCATAAAATGTTCTAATAAATCTTCCATTCCATCGTACAGGTGTCCTGGCGGTGGGACTGTTCGCCGATAATCCACTCCGCATGGACACGACCAGTGGCCGCTCGGGACTGTTCAAGGGTGGCGGTTGGTACATGCTGGGCGTACAATCCCTGTCCGCCCTGTGCCTTTGCTGCTGGGGCGTTTCGGTAACGTTTCTGCTGCTCTGGCTCATCAACAAAATTGTCCCGATCCGGATGGACCCGAACGAGGAGTTGCTCGGTGCGGACCTAATGGAACATCGCATCCGACATACGCAGATCGGTATCTCGCGCGCCCTCTCAGCCCTGGCACCGATTCAGCTCGATCTGGACGACGTGATCGATGCACCGCCGATCGGCCGCAATCCGGGCCACGAACGATGTGTGGACGAGATCGAGGCGGCCTCCCAGAAGCTGCACCAGTGGCGGGCGGCCATGGACAAACTCTCCGACCGGGAGCACCAGCCTGCGCAGGAGTCGAAGGGGGCTAGCGGATCGCGACGCCGCACGAAAGGGTTCGGCAGCAAAAGCCATACGAATAACGGTACCGACAACGTTGGCTACGATGGGGGAGGGTCGGTGACGGTGAAGGTGGGAGGCAGACGAGAGGCACACCAGCTCCCCATCATTGGTGGCGATACGGGTGCGGAAAGGACAAACGATCGGAATTTTGCGTGGATTGATTGAAGCCCCCGAAATCGGATCCATTGTAGTCGATCAATTGCAATATGTTTTGTTAATCAATAAAATGTTATATAGAGTTGTATGCATAGGGCACAGTTGCCAATGAATTGACTATAACATGAAATGAGAAGAAGTACCAAGACTTACCGAATTGTTTCAGAATTCCCATTCCACGTATGATGATTTGTATGATTGCCACGATAGAACACTTTTTAGATTAATTCTGCATTTGTCACCTTTCTTTGCTTCCACTTCATTATTTTTTTCATTCATTCATTGACCGATCCCCAAACTCCACACACCCACAATGCACATTGATCTCCAAAATGGCTTCAGGAATACACCACAACTACACCCGGCACGCTTTGATGTTGCAAAAACAAGCGCCTTTGCTATTAATGAATCGGTAACTGACAAAAATCGATGCTCTCCAAAACGAAACATTTGTTTCAAGTCCATCGTCCTTCGAAAAAGGAGCTACAAAGTATGGTAAGTATTGCACTTGCACTAATATTGCGCCACCGCCATACGATCCGAACTATCCACGCACCGTTCTGATTCAAAACTGACGACCCCAAGCTGAGTTGAGTCGGTCAACCCGACGTACTAAACATCGCTCCCACCTTGTCATGCCGAACAGAGATGGCCTGCGCGTTGGGCAACGTGGTAAAACGAAACGGAACAAACTCGACGCACATGTGATTGCGATTGTTTTGGTCGAGATCGTGTGTGTCGCAAAGTTGTGATAAATAAATCGGTCGTCTGATACGAAGGATATTCTAATCCACAACGCGATTGCAAGTGACTGACGGAGCTTTGTCCAGCTATGAACAGTATCGGGGAGAACTGCACGCAGCTGAAAAAGGATTACGATGCCTGCTTTAACAACTGGTTCTCGGATCGATTTCTTAAAGGCGACATGGACGATTCGCTGTGTGCCCCGCTGTTCAAAGTTTATCAGCAATGCGTGAAGGTGCGTTCCTAATCAGTAGAGCCAGGTGATAAATGGCCAGTTGTGTGGCCTGATGGTGATGAACTATTTTCATTTGATTATTTCAGGATGCCATGAAACAGCACCACATCGAGTTTAAGGAGATCGAAAACGACTACATCGGTACGAAGCGGGAGGAAGAAAAGAATACTCCGAAAGGGGAGGAAAAGAAACCTCCGAAGGATAGTTGAGAACGTTCTTGTCCATGCCAGGACGATTTATGATGTTCGCTGAGCCGCTGCTGCTAGTCTAATTCAAGAAACAATTGAAGTTCAACTATTAGTTAATTTTTAATCATAAACTGCTAAAGATTGTGATGCTGGTGAGGAGGATAAGGACAAAGTATTGGTGGGGTTACGTATAGACTATTTTCTTTCTTCATTCCTCAGATTGTGTTAGTTTAGAAGGAGTGAGGCCACTGCCAGTTTGTTGCCCTTTTTGTCCATCCCTACGATTGACGGTCGAAAAGTTTTATGTAGGGTGGATTGTGTATGTTGAAAAATAAACGTGATATGGCCAACACTTGCGTTACGGTTGGCGCACGAAACGGTGTTTTAAATCGTCCTTACATTAATTGATCGCAAACCATGAGTAGTTTTTTTTATCGTTTTATTCTGTGACGATATTGCTATTAAACTATGACACTGAGTAATATGATGCATGCTCTACAAGGTGTTTGCGGGATGATCGGGCTGACGATAACAGAAATGCAAAAAGAGATAACGCCCCTGTAACACGGCGTTGAATACGGGCTCATCGATGCGACAAATAAGGTTGATGCTTAGTGGAACACTACTTCTGCTCGACGGTGAACTTTGAGATGGCCTCGAGCAGCTCCACGTACTTGGCGTGTTCGTACGTGCTGGCAAAGTCGGACATCTTTTCGGCAAACTCATTGCTAACGCCCTTCTCCTCCAGGAAGTTCATGAGCAGATCGTAGAGGTACTGAAAGGTGGATGGAAAAATTAAATTAATCCATATGAAACCGAACCAGCTTAAAGTCCATCATTTGAAGCGACTTTTACCCCATCGAGCACGTCTCCGGCAACGGCGTACACCTTGTCGTTCCATTCGCCCTGGTAAATGGTCACCTCGTCGATGCCAAACACATCATCTAAAAGAGTAAAATGCATGGATAATTAATTTAACTTCTTCGAACCAAGTTTAAAGCTAGCAGAGATGCTTACTGTATTCTCCTTCCTGTGCCTCTCCCGGCAAATAGGAGCACGTGAACGAGAGTGTGGTTCCTCCGCGCGTAATATCGACCTCAAACTGTGGACGGCTCTTCATGGCGGAAAACTCCGGCTTGTTCTCGGTCGCATCGGCCTCATCCCCATCCATGTCGACCGTGTGATTCACGTTGAACGAAATGGTAACCCTTAAGAAGATGACAACGTAAATGAGATGGATAAAGTTATGTTTTCAATTAAGCTTACTTTTCACGCTCGGAAGATTTCGTCAGCTCAACATCGGCCTTATTGCAGGTGATCTTAAAACCATTCAACGAGGTCGGAATGTTGGTGGTCGGGCTTGCCTTTTTCTCGGCAACGATTTCTTCCGCCAGGAATTCGACCAGCTCCCGCTCCCCTGCAAAGCAACGATGCGTTGGTATTAGTATGTAGTAACCCCCCGGCATAACGATTACATAAGACACTATTCCGATTGTCTTCCGGGTTTCGTCTGGAGAATACGTTGTGGAAATGTTGTGGCCATAATTACCTTTGGTGTGAATCTGCCGGCTTGCGACGGAGAAAACGCCGTTCTGGTTGATGCCGGTACCCGGCATCACTGATAACGGTCTGACCGCACATGTTGCAATACCGTTCGCCGATTGAGTAACGACACCGGCATTCCACTTCGCGGTCTGGCTGGCGGTCGAGAAGCTCTTACCGATTGCGGAACGAAGGAAACGAATGTTGCGAATCATGTTGATTTTGTTCTGCTGTAGCTTAATGGTCCTTTAAGCGTAAAAATGAAGAAACTTTTGCTTCTTTGCCGGTTATTTACAACACGATTGCGTTCCGTGACTTCGAGCACGCTTTTCTTTTGAACTGTCAAATTACACTTAAGTTGTCAAATGTCTGCTGCATCCCGGTGAAAAAACTACGCGTAATTGATAGACCCATCCCGGTGTTTCGAAAAAGTTTGTTTTTTGGTAACACACTGTACAATTTTTAAACAAAAATTCAAAAGCGAAAGTAGTCATCACACTTAAACTGGAACACCTGATATTAATAAGGATTTTTGCTGTTTTATTATATTTACTTGAATAAATTCCAGTGTATCGTGGTTTTACTTTTTACCTGTTCTTGTAGTCACTCTGTTTTCCCCGCATGTTTTCACCCCGTTCTGAATAGAATGTAACTTTAGTTGGCTCTCCCTGCTAGTAATAGTGCTAGCAATAATCTTCTTGCTTTCTTTTCTTGTCCAATATTTCGTTTCATACTTTTGGTTGATTTTTTTCTGTTTTAATAATTGTGCTTCCGTTGGACAAACATCCCCTATATCCAACCGTTGATTGTGTCGCTTTCTCATTCATCTTCCGGTTTTCGATTATACTATCGTGAACACTCCGATACATTCCACTAAAAAACACCCAATAATATCACGCAGTCGTATGCCATTTCGCTTCTCCTTCGCAAAGCCATTCTTCTGGGATCAGAATCCTATTCCACGCTTGTTTGTAAGGTAATTATGGTTTTATGCTTATTTTCTTTTTCTTCTGACTACAAATGAAGCTAAACGAAGGGAGGAGGGCGGTGGACCTACAACCAGTGGCAGCGGATCATGCTAAAGACTGACGATCATTCTTAATTCGCTGTTTTCTGTACGTTTAGTTGTTGTGCAAGTTAATGTTCTGCATAGCGTTGATTTGTTGCATCTGTATTTTGGATATCGTTGGCACACGCATTGTGCACGCTGCGGAATATAGATGTAATTTGAGAAAATTTCACTGCTTAAAAGGTATGTTTCTTGAATGCATTCAGATTTCATACCGCCATGAACGTTTACTCTTGTTCCAAACACTATTTTTTAGGCTATACATGTAACTGCTTGTGTAAGTTGAGCTTTGAACTATCGGTTGTATGATTTTGTAATGGAATTTACGTTATGACACTATTTTTCTTTTAATGATTTTATTTGATATTCGTTTCATGTACTATTTCAGTTTTCCTTCTTAAACATCGCATTTGATTGGTTGGTATTCATTTCCACACTCGCATATGGATGGCTGTCCCCCTGGCAACCAACGATTAGCTCAAATATCGCTCTATTAATCGCTCGGATAAAATCTATTCTGAAATCATGCCAATTTAATAATGGTAGGCGCTACACTGTGTAATGATATTTTATCGCGTTTCTCTTAAATTTTCTGGAAATATGATTTACCGCAAACAATAGCAAGACTATTGACAGAATCGATTAAACCTGTTTGAGAGCTCTACAATTTTGCATTCAAATGTTATACCGTGATATAATTATTTTAATTTATTTTTGTTTTTGTTAGATTGAGAGGAAATTTAATGCCACGCTCTGTCATCGGTGTAGCGGTATCTTGAACGATTTTATTCGCTTTGAGCTTTTACTTTCTTTTTAGCACTAGACCACCTGGTTTATGTTTTGTTTTACTTGGAATGGTAACAAGGCTGTAGGATGATATTCGTCTTGTGTTTTTTGTTTCTCTCATCTTCGGTCTACATATTCCCGCTTCCGCAGACGACTACCAGCATTAACGATTAATATTTTCACTTCAGATCACTTGCCAACGCATATTCACATATCAGTGGTACCTTTCCTCACACCATGTACCGCCCGGTAAACTCAATCTAGTACTCGACTCATTTATATCGCTAATATTTTGCTTCGAATCTTATCGAACTATTTACAATTTAAAAAAACACAATGACTCTACATACACACACACACCACAAACACGCACTTGGAGGAGGGGAATTTATAATAGAAGAATAGGAAATTGATCCGTTCACCTAACCGCTAATCCCGTTTTCATAAATAAAATGCTGCACAAAAGTATCGTTTCTAGTTTTCCGCGCCAGTACGCCCCAAAGAAGGGTTTGAATGATTTTGTAGGGGCCGAAAGCGAAGATTGCTTGGATTGAACTTTGTATGCTAGCTTAAAGTTAGCAGCAAGCCGTTTAGTAATGGTAGTTGCAACGTGTCCGAATAGCTAACGTGGGGCGGATTAAAACATTAGATAAACAAGTGATACGAACGAAACGCTAACTATCGCTACTAATAAAAAATAATAATAAAACAATCCTTTATGCAAACGATGCGCGAGTGCGTAATCATCTATGACTTATTGTTTAAAATTCATATGCACATTGCAGAGCACAAGTAAACAAAACAAATCTAATTTTCTTGCTTAAAAAGCCGATGACTTCTTCTAACTGCGTGCGATGGTTTATCTCTCTCTCGCTCTTTCTCTCTTCGTCACATTCAGTCATTCAATGGAATAAATTTTTTAACACAATAAAAACAAAACGATACATAATTTAACCAACGATTGTTGTTTTTTTTACACCCCGTTTTCTCACTTCCTTTTATGGGCTTGCATTTTGTTTCCTTTTTGTTATCCTTTTTTCTGGGTTAAATACTATCAGTGTTACGTACGGAAATGATAATCTTGAAGCGTTTCTATTTGCCTCCTTCTATTCACCATCCCCGAGGGTATCATCGATTGGATTTGTCTCCGCAACACGGAGTATTCCTAAAAACTTCACGCCGAAGATAGATGAGTTCGCGTAAGTTAAATGTAACCTGTTTTCCAATGCCATGCAGCTTAATTTTACTCTACGCGAATTAGCTTCTTCCATACCAGTTTACTTGCACGCGCGTTCCGCACAACTTGCTACGTTTCATTGTGCGTGACCTTTCGTGTTCACTCGGGCATGAAAATGTGACTGGTTTGTGCCGACTTATCGACCGAATGGTTATACGATTACTAGGATTTCTGTTTAAGTCATATACAATTGTTTGATGATAATAAATTACAAATATGAATATCATATCGATAATTATTGTGGCCGCTCTTCGTACGGCGCGTGCCCCAAAACCGCGAATGCTACGCGTGTTACTTTTCCCCGTGATCTATGAAATCCTTCGATGGGCCAATGTTTCGACGTCCAGCATTTGACCAACAGTGGCACCCGATAAATGTGACATATTGGTTGGAACGTTGGTAAAAACGAGGAGCAACGTCAGGAGGTTTATGGTGGATCCTTTCAACACATAGCATTTACCGAGAGGACAGAGTGCCTAAGCTGTCGGTGTTGTGCTAAGCAACAAAAGTATACTTAAAAAATGCTTTATCGAGTTGCTAAAACGAAAACAATTTAACAATTTTGTCCCAAGATATTCATGTCAAATCAGCAAAAAATTGGAGTTGTACTTTCAAAGCTACTGTGCGTGCGCAAAACTCTCCTAAATTGAAGAAATTTTGAATTTAACATTAATCCTTTAAATTGCCATACAATCGGACGACGCAAACCTTTGTGCAACGGTTCTCCACCATGAGCAGCTTATGTTCTCAACACATCGATAAAGGATTCTTTTAGAATGGTGTCGCGCTACTGGAAACTTTTCCTAGCTTTGTGCTGTGCGTCGATGGAGAAACATTTCCGCTTCCATTCCAGTGCCGTTTGTCACCGCCGCTCTACGTTACGTAGGTGTTGGCAGTTTCACGTTTGCAGTTGTACAACCGGCGCTTCAGCTCGGCAAATGTGGGTCGCTTCTCGGGGACGAGATCCCACGCTTGGCGCATCATTTCGTAGATTTCGGGCGGGCAGCCCTCGGGTGCCTCCATTTTGTAGCCGCTCCCGACGTGCTTCACTACATCGGCCAGGGGCTAGAGAAAAAAAGGTAGCACAATATTATCAATTGAACACTTGCCATACTCGTAGAAGGAATTAGTTTATCGGATCGAAAGTTCTTACAATTCTCGGATATGGTACGCGCCCGAAGGAATAGATTTCCCACAGCAATATCCCGAAGCTCCACATGTCAGTTTTGTTGGAGAATTTCTATAAATAAAGAGGGCGAAAACGGTGTTAAAACAATTCCCCGTTCCAACCACCAGAAGGTCCATTATGTACTTACGCCTTCCTTGAGCGCTTCCGGGGCTGTCCACTTGATCGGAAGCTTGCTGGTGTCGCCGGTGTAGCGTTCGTCCCGCGCGAGCCCAAAGTCGGACACTTTGGCAACGCAATCCTCCGAGATGAGCACGTTCCGGGCGGCCAAGTCCCGGTGGATGACTTTTTTGGTTTCTAAATACTCCATCCCGCAGCAGGTATCACTGTGGAGAGAAATATGGTGTGTCGTGAAAACATTCGTCCTGATTCTATGCTCTATATTCGCTTTCTGTGGTGGCTACTTACTAGGCAAAATTGATCTGATCTTTCCGCGTAATGTGCTGCCGGCCCCGGGACCGCAGATAATCGACGAGCGACCCTTTGCTCATGTACTCCGTCACCAGGTAGATGTACTTATCGTGAAACACCAACCCAATAAACTTGACGAGATTTTCATGCTCCAATGTACTAAAAATGTGAACATAACAAAAAAAAACATTATATCACGTAGGAAAAAGCACAAGAAAATCCACCCGCAATCGTCCCAATAACCTACGTCATCACTCCCGCTTCAGCAAGGAACTTATTCGACGCTCGTCCGGCATCCTTCAGCACTTTAACTGCCACCTTTTCGCCCTTCAGTATACCGAGCATTACGTCACCGAACTCGCCCTTGCCGATGTTTTCCTTCAGCTGCAGATCCTCCATCTTGATCTCCCACCCATTGTCTTGGAAATCTTTCACACAAAACTCCTCCTTCGGCAGGGCGTTCATCAGCTTCGTGCAGAGTCCATCCGAGTCGAGAGTGTAGTGCTGTTATTTAAGAAAAAAAATGAAATGAACGACTGATTTAAATACCTTCTCTATGAGAGACTAATTCCCTTGCACTCGGACTTACCTCAACCAGCTGTCCTAGATTGTCAAAGTACTCGTCGTCGTCGATAGTCAGCTTGTTGTCCACGTACTTGATTCGGTAGTGTTCGACCTTCTCGTTGAAGCAAACGCACAGCGTGTAGTCACCGGGGAAGTTGGTCGACTCCCGCACCAGAAACAGACCGTCCTCCCGTGGTTTCAGCAAGGATTCTGCCTCTTCCCGCTTTATTCGCCCATGGAACCAACTGAAAACGAGAAAGGCAAACAGGTAATATTAATTAGCTTATTCATTTAAAATATAAAAAGTAAATAGGAGGTTTTAAAATCAACCACAGAATGTTCCTTTTTAAAAATGGGTTTGGTTGAAGTTATTAAAAAAGTTATTAAAAAAATTGCCAATATTAAGAAAAAATTTAAATGATTTTCAAAGAGCATTGCAAAATATAGAGGAAAAACAACCCTTGGTCAATGTTGTATAGAATCAATTCTTTTGTCCGCACCACAAAAAAGAAACAGAACAAAATAAAAGCGCTTTCCAATTTTAAAATTGATTCTAGTTAAACTTTTGAATAACATTTTAAATATTAAAAATCATACCAAATACACTATGCAAATACAAATAAATCCAAAACATTTAAAGCTCAAAAAGCGTTACAAGAAAATTTCTTCGCCCTCCAGATAAAGTATTGTTTTAAACCAACATAAGCTATTGAGGTAACCTCAAGGATACCTTCCTGTACAGAAGATACAAGTAATTTAATACCGGAAGGACATCATTTAATATTTAACCATACAATAAATAATACTTAGTACATTTTGTAAATTATACTTACGGCATGGCATTTAGTTTGGCGTTCAACTCTGCCCTCCGGTGAGCGGCCGCTGCAGCCGAGGTGGTCGGTGAGGATAGCGCAACTGGGACGCAGTTCCAACTGGGGTTGCCGGAGCTAGGACCTCCTCCTCCTCCATTGCTATCGTGACCCACCGGTTGGGTGACGGTCGGCAGTCCGATCGGACCATGGAGTGAGTTGGACATATGATGAACCTGCTGCTGTTGCTGCTGAGGAATCGTCGACTGTTGCTGC
Source organism: Anopheles sinensis (assembly GCA_000441895.2). Lineage (NCBI taxonomy): Eukaryota > Metazoa > Arthropoda > Insecta > Diptera > Culicidae > Anopheles > Anopheles sinensis. Next base: position 252,401 of record KE525303.1, on the reverse strand, counting down.
TGCTGGATGGATTGTGTCGAACCGGTAAGGCCTCCGCCCGGCTGCAGGATGTGTCCCTGCAGCTGGGCACTGTTCATGGAGGCCGACATAAGGTTAGCCGCCGCGGACGCTGCCGCCGAAGGGGAGCTGCTGCTGGTGGAGGATGGTCCCGTCGAGTGGTTGCTGGCTGCGAGTCCGGCTGGATTGTGCTGTTGCTGGACAGCCGCCGCCGCCGCCGCCGCGACCGATACCGCGGAGGACGATAAAGCTTGCGGTGGTACGACATGCTGCGGCGGTGGTTGATGCTGATTGGGCGATTTTGGTATGTGGTGCACGGGCGGCGGTTGGTGTCCGATCAGTGCGCTCGCCGCAGGATGTGGCGGTATCGGTGGTTGATGTTGCTGCTGCTGCTGCTGCTGCTGGTGTTGTGCTACTGACTGCGGCGCGACAAGCTGTTGCACCGGATGGTGGATGGAATTGAGACTCGGGTTCACAGTGTGTGGAGGTAATTGCGGTGGCGGCACGACTGCTGACTGCTGACTATGTTGATGCGTTTGCTGCTGCTGCGGAGCTGGTGGAGGGCTTATAAACTGCGGCGGTTGCATGTGATTACCGGGCCCTCCGCCACCGCCAGCACCGCCGAGGACACCGCCGCCGGGCTGCGGGGCGGGTCGCTTGTGCTGGCGTGCCGGGGCCGTCGGCGGCATCTGGTGCGGCATAAACCATGGACAGTCGGTGGCGGAGGCGGCGGCCGAGTTAGCGGCCGCTACGACCGTCGACGAGAAGCCCCGATGGTGGCCGACCACTGCCGTCTGCCCTGTGCCCGGATGCTGCAGATTGATCGCCGCCGTGTGGCTGTTCATTCCGTTCAGCGCCACGCTGCTTCCGGTCGAATTGCGGCGTGCTAGAAGCGACTCCTCGTCCTCTGACAGTGGCTGTTTCGGTGGACTTTGCGGCTGCTGTTGCGGCTGACCGTACTCCGGCGTGCTGGAGAGTTGCAGATCGAACGATCGCTGCTGCTGAAGCCGATGGTGATACTGGTGAGGCCGCTGCTGCTGATCGCTGCCGACGGCGGACGGTTTGTTGCTTCTGTCAAACCGTGGAACACCCCTCACATCGACATCTGTTGCGGGGGGAAGGGAGAAACAAACAAGAACGAAAAATACGCAAATGAGTACTACTTTCCTCTCTATTTCACTACCTTCATTCATTTTCCTTCTCTCTCTCTTTCACCCGTTAAGGCCTTCACATGGTGGGTGTATGCTAAAATCATCATCGCGCGTATTGTGTCATGCGGTGTCAAAACGTGTTCAAGTTCCCTATCCCTTCCCTCCCCTTGACCAAACAAGAGGCTTATCGTTGGCCGATGACGAATCGTTTACATCCTATCCATGTCACCTCGGTCTCGAAGTGGGTAATAAGGCACCATCATCATCAGCCGTCGGCGGCGATGGGGGATGGATCATCGATACCATTGACGTGGCAGGCCCGCCGAAAGGCGCGTCCGCGGACAACCCTGTCCCACCCCGTCTGGGGGAGAGAAGAACACCTTGGAGCGCGGTAGACAAAACCCTACCCCAGGCAGGAAAAGGCAAAACATTGCTAATATCTCCCCCTCACAACGCGCACGCGTCAAGTGGTTCGCGGCTTCTTGGAGGGTGTACCTGCCAATTCTGTTTGTTGACACTTGGCACTTGGCTTGTCTCGTGAAGTTCACACAACCAGCGGTGGCGGTATGACACCACCGTGCGATTGTTTTATTTGCATTTGCGTACCGGTTTTCATGTTTCTCTTGTTTTCTATACATGGATCAGGATCCATATAATGTTTGGTGGTTGGTGGAAATTTGCATCCCGTTTCATTAATTTGTTAACAGATAAAAAAAACTTGTTGATGAAGAAAAAGAAGACCTTCTGTAGCTTAGTCTTAAAAATAAATTTTGGTTAAACGAAACAAAACAACTTCCACGAACAGCCTTTTCCTGCTACAACTTCCAATTATCTCATTTCATAAAACATAATTTTTAAAATATGTTCATGACGTAAAACAAACATTAGAAATGCACTGCAGCTTATGTTTTGTACTATCTAGTGCACTTCTATTGCAACGATCCTACACTCTAGAGCACGGGATATGCTGAGTGTTTTGTAACAAAACGTTCACTTCAACGGCGTCAGTTCATTTGAAAGGGATTATGCTAACATTGGACATGTACAATGTCGAGCTATCGACACACAAGATGCCACACGTTCGAGTTACTTTCAATTGGAGCATTAACCGCTCGGAAGGGTAGGTCTGCCAACAGGACGTGCAACAGAAGAGATCCATTTTCATTCAGCGTCGGACGCGGGGTCGTGGTCGTCGCCGTCGTTGCGCTCCACATCGATGACCAACACCAAACCCTGCCGACAGCACAGATGACACATTGTCGAAGGGACACAAAAAGGGCGCACTGATGATCGGTTTCAATTTCCGCCAGGCGCGGCACCGATGTAATGTCGAAGGGAGAAGATGATTGCAGGGGCGTTGGTACCATCGTCTGCCCAAACGGACGATGTTGGCCCGGGCATAGTGCTCCCATATGACGCACGGCGGCAACTGTTGGCAGCAGCTGGACACACACACACACACCCTTTGATTGGACCAGGGACATGTCGAGGCGTATATTATAAACCTGACGCGCCGAATAGATGCAACGTTGGAGTCCTGAGCGTCTGGCGCGAAAAATAGTATGATGAACAATGTTTGATGACAGGCGGACTTAACAGCACAGGGGATTGCCAGTATCAGCTGCAATCAGCTGTGTGTTGTGCAGGACCTCGATTCAAATTTTTGGAGCAAAGGTCGGTTTGTTGCGATGTGCATTTTTATTGGCGAAGCCATGTGCCTCCACATCCTGAATCGACTGACGATGAGTTTTTCATTCAGAAACCAACGACATCTGCAGCTTGTGTGCACAACTAAACTAATTGAAATGATTGAATTGGGGAGGATTGTAGTTAAAAATCTACAGCAGGTACAATTCAATAACGCTCGTTCGTCGTCTCTAGCAATATCGATGTCAAATATGCTTAGAATGATACTTGAAACTATATTTATTAAAAAGATTCAAGTGCCTATAAGATAAGATAAAAGGCAAGATAAGCTTATGGAACTGGTTTTGAAATGCAATTTATATTGGGAAACATGTTTCAAACGAACAATATTTTTAATTAGGTTTTGTCTTGTATTTGTTACGATGTAGGTGAATTCCCCTAATCCTTATCTTTCCAATATGCCACATTGGAAAAGTGGATCCACACAACACAGCGAACAAAGTTAAACAAAAACCACATGTGTCGGAAGATAAACATCAGAAAAACACATTGATTAAAAACATCATAAGTTTGTTTGGTGGCGAATCAAAACGCGATGGCGCAATTAGTAAGGTGTTACGCAAAAGTACCCTCCATGGACGGTAGTCCGGTGCCGCTGTCCTCATCGATCATCGCAGTTCGGCCCGAAGAAAGGTCGTCCGTTGTTTGTATCTTTGACCCAACATAAATATAACATCAGGGAATTAATTTGCTTCACTCGTGTGTCTTCGAGGAAGCGTATCGGCGGTCTTTCGGTTGTGGTAATAAATGGCGTTCCTTCACGAACGTAACAGCCGTGGTTCAGGTAGCGAGCGCACGATGACATTAACGAAGACGGGCGTCATTTTTCATACCGGTCACGGAATAAAAAAAAAGCCAGATTTCCCCCGGCGCGAGCGAAAACTGGGCGAAAATCTGGAATGGAACGTTTTTCCAACCACTAATGCATCGCACTAATGTGATGATAATATAAATGGAAATGTGCCGAATCGTACG
>KE525303.1:235817-248551 GCA_000441895.2 Anopheles sinensis | reverse complement strand
CGAAAACTTGCTGGAGGCAACGGAAGTACTTTACGATCAAGCCTTCCGTAAGCCGGCGCAAGCTGAAGCGCCATACATTTTTATTTAGTACATCGCAAAAGTAAAGTACGGAAAGGCAGAAAATAAACACGAAACAAAGTCTGCGCAAAAGTCGCTGTGGGTGTGGGAGTTTGGTCGCTGTTGGAGTGGGTCATGATGACGCGCGGTACGCGTGTTAAATAACCGAAGATTACAACATTTTGGCAACACTTTTGGTGTACAAGTTTTTTTTTCAATTCCTTCTTAATGCGGCAACGTGATACGCCACTTTGATGGTATATCAGGTGCATTACGGGGGCTTACGGCGGAACGGTGGTAGTGACGGCCATTAAACAAAACTGTGCGAGTGGTAGGGTAGGGCCTGTGAAAATGGGCAATTTTTCGAACAGTAAAAGAAGAGCGGAGGGAGGGAAAAGGTGAAAAATAGGCAAAGATGTAGGTTAAACAGTGAAACTAAATCGCACCAATCGGATTTAAAGCGCGACGGAAGCGGAGAAAACAATCAATGGTAGGAAAAGAAAGAAACCAATAAAGAAAAAGGACCGAAACAAGACAAGAGAAGAAAACAACCAAACTGAACGGCAAAAGGTAAAAGGAATCGCAATCTCAACTACAGCAAGTCAAACCTTCGATGATGAAGAGGTTAGGTCACGCAATGCGCACTTTACGTTGATCGCGAGATTGTTGTACTACCCAATGACCTCACTTAGTGTCCGTCCCCCAACGTTTCGCCCCGCCTTCTTACGTTTGGCGGGACTCACGCGACCCTAAGCCCTGCACAATGCGCAACCACCTGTTTTCCCCCCACTGCTCGACCGGGTAAATTCCTACCAGCATTTCATTTCAGAGTCCCATTCAGACCTATCGGCTGGGAATTGGAGCTTCATGAGCAAGCGTTCCGAGCCATTGTTAAACCGCGTGCGGTGGCGAAAAGAGAGGATCGGTAAGGATTTCGGAACCATTAAGTTTTTCGTTTTGCAAATAAATATTTATTTATCCATTTGCCAAATCAATTGCTCGTTTTCGTCAATCAAACCGGCGTCGTATCGTGGCGAGAAAATAATGCTAATGGGTGCTTGATTGAATGATTTGGTACCCAGGCCGAATGAGGCCACAGTTAACGTCTTCAGGTTATGAATTTACAATCCAAGACAAAAGTTTTCCATGTCTCAGCCAAAAATCTCCCTTGCAAAATGTCCTAAATTCCCATTGCGAATACGACTCCGCAGAATGTGGAATATAGAGCACCTGAACAACACATTTTCCCATTTCTTGACAAGAGCTTCCAAAGGAGGACAGATCGTTCAGACCACCGTAGGCAGCTAAACCAAGGGAAAGTTTGCTCTGCAAGCATGTGGCAAGCCGCATAAAGTGAAGAAGACCACGCCAGAGTACTTCGCGGAGTGTGCGTACACCGTCATGAATATCAATTGTAAGCAACAGACAGAAGTATCTGACAAACGGTACAATCGGTGGGCGGAATTGATGTCGTTGAGACTCGCGGTAATGCCCTTCATGCTCATTGTAGAAAAATACAAAATACTAACTGAGAGCTGACATCATTTCAATCCTAGAAATTATTCAACTAACTCCATCGCACCGTTCAACTGGTTGTTAAAATAAGAATCCCATAAGATTATCCCAAAATGAAAATCACATTCTTCAGATGGAAAACAAATGTCAAAGTTCATTTTTGGTCAGTTCCCATACTGCAACTACCGTAGTTAAACCTTCAATTATGTTTTCTCCTTCTAAAATGCACGCTACTACGCACGTGAAGAGTATCGTTTACGCGATTGTACTAATTTAGTACTAATTTCCTGCAGTACTGGCCCATAATGACAGGTTTGACATACTAATCATCCTGTTTCACGCTAGAGTGGCGAATGATGATCATCTCTTCATGTATGGCTAAATTGGCCAGTTGTTGTGTAAGAGGGGCAATTACTGTCGAAAACACCGATTTTGCTACAAGCAAACGATGAAAAGCCGTTTATAGATAGATATTATAGGGAATCCGATCTTGGGTTGGGTAAAGCAGTTGGAAATTTGCGAAATATAAATAAAAATAAATATGATTGATATTTGAAAAGAAAATTTTATTATTCCCATTCTAGAGACGAAATAATTTCGAGCTCAAATGCTCGCTAAGAAATTCCCGAGACAAACAGCATAATAGCGATTTCATGGGATTGGCATCTTTTGTATGGTAAAAGAAACATTACAAAGCTTGAATACCCTGATGAGACGTTGAATTGGTCTGCAAAGTAAAGGAAAAACAATCTCTAACTGCTGTTGCCCGTTCCATTCGTACAGATATGTCTCTGCTGAAGTATTCGTTACAGCTAGCTGCATCTTCCGACCGACGGTGGTTGTTACAACGAGCGGCCACGGCTATTAGCCACCTCCATGACACGATTCTGCGATTAAGCCGGCTAGTAAACTCTGCAATTCCCTAAACTGCCCACTGCCTGTGCTCTGGGAAGAAAACGCATCACGCAGTACAGTGGTGTGCATATAATTAAACCCGCCTCCCGGTCCGATCCACCGGCAACGCCAGTTCCCGCGGTGAAGTTTGGTCAGACCGCCCGTAAACAAGCGGCAACATTGTAGTATGTTTCAGATAAAATGATGTTTCTCTTTTGCCCAGACTCAAATCACCGGTGGTCATTATCGTCTGACCTGCGCGGTTCTCGGAGGAGTATCAATAAAAGCCCTGCAACTGCATGCAAAGGGCTTTGTTCCGCTAAGCAATTGAGAGATCTTGCTGTTTGTACGTGATTCAATTATAGTCGCACGAAGCGTGTAAAATGGCAAATTTCTTGTGCTTCTTTGAATCGGTTCGGTTTCGCGATCCCTTTCACCCGGGTTGGTGGTACTCCATGATGACTGCGAGTGCAGGGTTTTCTTGTAGGTCACGGATGCAAGCCCTCCATCCAACGCCGAGAAAAACGAGCCGGAGGTGAGAGGTATCCCGTAATATCCACATCCAGTCTACGGAAGAGGTTCATTTTTGGGGAAGAAACACAGCAAAAGTAAGGAACCAAAGCGTTGCAATCCTGATCTGTCCTCCTTTTTTCTGACCTGAGGTTCGAGAAGAAAAGTAATGTTTTTTCTCCCGATTTCGGTCGTTTGGAGCGCCTGAGAACTTCGCACCAGTGTTCGATTTGGTTGCGGTAAGACGCGAACCGTCAAAGAAACATTCCAACGTGCGTTACCGGTTGGAATGAAAAATCAAATTCTCACGCTTGCACGCTCGGCTTTTCCAGCCGTAGGACCAGGGGCGTACAGGCGTACGGACTGGCGCTGATTGAAACACGTCCGTATCCACCAACCTTGGTATGCCGCGTAAGTAATTGTGCTCTCCTCCGCCCTTCTGAACGGGGATTGGAAGTGGCAGTTGAGGCATTTTTTAAAACTATTTTTACATTGCCCCAACATTGCAGGTGGGTTGTGTGCAGATCGTGGTATTCGGTCATTAGGGTTCATTTTGCCAGTTATTTACCCCCTCCGAAAAGGGGGAACCAAAGTAGGTTGGTTCGAACATCTTACGACGGAAAAAGGAGGTAACTTCGTTTAAACTCTCCACAAACTCTATACGTTTTCCTTCGCTGCACGAACATTCCGGCGACCCGGTCTCGGTCTAATAGAGAACCCTTTCAAGCTTCTGTTTTTGGCAGAAAGAATAACCCTTATCCGCGCGGTGATCAAACTTCAGACACCGAAAATGTTCAAACCATCCGCCCCGGCGTGGCGGCCCTTGAAACATAATTGATTTTTAATTGCAACGCGTTCCACACATTCGCGATCAAGCGCCAGCCAGATCATCATCATGGGAGACTGGAAGGCACATTCATCGTGAGTAGGTAGACACGTACGCACATGGCGTCTCATAAGGCGTGTTTGATATTGCCGCAAAACACCGAACGTTGCGTATAACCTAAGCTTGCGGTGCGAAATTCATTCTGCGCAGTTCGTAACGCCAAGAATTGCGTGGATAGGCCAGAACCACATGCCTCCGCTTTGGCTATGGTATGTTGCTGTCGAAATGACGGTGGTTCCAGTTCCGCCACACCTGTCAGTTTTTAAACCAGCGCTCCGATCGTACCAAAGTATGGTTGATCAAATCCAAATTTGTAGGGCTCGCAATATAAAGGGCCTGGTCCCGTTTACGCGTGAAACTGAGCTGAAGCGATCCGTTCAGTTTCATAAACCTGTTACCTGACCTCTGCCATTCTGTAATCAGAGTGCAGAATTGGTTCAAGACACCGCGAATGGTGTTGTTGACTTGAACTGAAACCTTTGCACAGCAGACGAATGACTAGAGAACGGCTTTCGGAAGTTTAGAATATCCGCCAAACGTTGTAATGATGCTCGTTCCTTCGAAAACAGACATCAATCGTGTTGGTTTAATAAAGTAATTAACCTTCAATCTGTGCCTACAACCCCGTCGGAAATGGGCCAATCTTTTAAAGCTCGCCTAAACCAGTTGAACTTCCGCGTCCCATGGTCAGGAATGATCGTAGACTAGCGTCGAAATAGATCAGTTTCGTTTAATGTTGCCCACTTGACCAAAGATCAGAATCACAATGGACCAGTCCAACACGATCTGCCGACAAGCATCCGTACCATTGTCGTCATCAGTTCGGGCTGTGTGAAGAACCCTGGGAAACCGGACAGTTTTCTACCTTTAAGCTTAGTCTTTTTTTGGGGGCGAACAATCTTCCATTTAATGGCAGTATAATCGAAACAATCTCGTTTCCCTCCGGTGCAATAATCCAACCGTGTTCGCTCGTGACTACATTTAGAGCCTACCATACCGGAAACAACGTGGAGCTGGTGGTGGATATAGCTTTAACGTAACTTTATCGGCGAACAGTGTCCACTGAATAAAAGCATAATAATTCTTAGTAGGAAAACCGCGAAATCTTCCTTATGGCGTTGTACCACGAGACCGCGACGGCAGGCAATAAGGAAAAGCGCTTGGTGCTATCAATACCGTTTAGCTTGGTTTATGATAATTTATTACGATGGATAATAAATTATTTCCGGTTTGGGGAAGACTTTTCGTTTGTGGTATTCAATTAATTTACACTCAAGTTCCTGCATTTCCGTAATGTTTCCGTCTACATAAAATGTTTTGGCTTTTTTTAAATAAAAATAGTTTGATCTTTGGCTTCGCAGGTAAAGACACCTCCAATGGCAAAACGGGTTGTTTCCAAAGGGTAACAACAAGCGCCATAAGCCTCTTGGATACAAAATTGCGTACCGCAATTCGACGCGCAATTAACTCGCACTTCTTATGTAACCGACACCCAACTCTCTGTTTTAAGTTAATCGCCCCCGAGACAAGTGAGAGCGGAAGATGTGGTACGGTTGATACAAGATACGTGGAGGGGATGCAATGGTTCGAAGGAGTTGCTGCTGCTTGAAATATTGTTTCGCTTGAGCCCTGCTGTTAACCAACTCGATGTAGCCTGCCAACCTTTGTCTTCAACATAGGCGAACCAATTATCTTGAGGTATCGGTGACACTCGTTCGAGTAGTATTAGGATGCTCGCTGGGGCTTGAAGCTGCAGAGGATGACATACAGAGCGTTTGATTTGTGGTTCCATCGTGATCTACAGCACGCTTATTGAGCGCTAAATCGTATTGAAACATGGATGCTTGATGTTAGCGTGTTTGTGTGTTTGCAGGCCGCAGTTAAACGATCAGGTACAGCAGTGCCTCTAAGCTTCGAACACCACTCAAGCTACAAATGATCGACCGAGCATCGATGTTTGTGTCGTGCCAAGCTCTGAAACACTTGCCCAACGACACACCACGGTTCATAAACCTTTCTCATAGCCTTGTAACCTTCACTATGGGGGCAGCATACGACAAGGCGCTAACCGAATCGAAGCGAAGCGGTCGATCGTCTAGCAGCGAGCGATCTAACGCAACCCAGCGTACCACGACCTGTATATGGAGGATCGGGCCGATCAGCGGCGGAATTTGGAATGCACTTGGTCGCTCACTTTGTCAACCTGTCAAGGTTCACCAGAGCAGCCGCCAGCTCGGAACGATGGTGTGCTCTACAGGTGGAAGCGAACAATAAGCGAATAGGCACTGCCCTACACTATTTCGCACGAAAGGTTATGCCCTACGCGAGACAAAATCGAGGGCGAGACGACGCGCATGAGGTGTGTTACACCATCGCTGAACCCTCTTGCTCACACTCGAAAACCTTCTGCTGAACTGCACCACATCCACAAAAGCTCGCGTATCGACAACTACCTGACAACAACCTGTGTTGGTCATAACATTTCATCATGCGAGCAGTTTCAGAGTTCAACACCGAACACCGTGGACAGGTTTTTGGGGCTAAGAGTAACAGGTTTGTTTGTTGCGCTATATGGTACAGATTTTGAACTCGATCCATCAACCAAGTGGAAAGTGGCGTGCCAAGAGAATGCCAGCGACCGGTGGTTGGTATGCCATCTGGGGGTACCTTTTCTACACCTCAAAAGGTCTTCACGATACAAAAGGGTACGCACGAGTCGACATTTTGACGCGCGTCCGGTAGGTGACTAACTCAGTGTTCAGGCAAGTGTTTTGACGTGTTCCTAAGATCCCACCAACAATAGCCAAATTATGTACAATAAATACCAATCACAGTTTTCGTTTTTCAAGTGTCACTTGGCGAAGACCGAATCTGTGGCGAATTGTCTATTAACCTTTTGACTTCATAACTTCGCCAACAAAACATAAGGATAAGGCAAAACACACACGCGAAATATGCAAACAACGATGATCAACCAGACCCCAACATCTTTCGTGGACAAAATGTCAATATTGATCAACATTCGATTCGTGGGGGAAAAAAGTAAACAAATTAAACACGGCACAAGGAGGTATGACTCAGATAGATATGATGACTTCATATGGTAAAAGCAAACTGCTAGCCGCGAGTCTGTTTATGATGACCTCAAAAAAAGCGTTCCTTCCAACCAACCATCTCTCATATCCATGCAAATCCATGGCCGAGATGGATGACATATGTCAGGAGAACGTGTTGGGATATGGGATTTGTATGGTACCTTGAGATTTAAAAGCTACGCTCTTTAATTCGCTAAGATACCATCATTTTGGAGGCGATGGATAAAAATACATTGCTGATGCTACCGAGCTGACTCATCTTGCGGATTTTTGTCACTTAAATCGACGTCCATGAGTTCAATTCTTGCAGTGTCTATATATTCAACAGCTGTCGAAGGATTGTCGAAGATGCCGGCAAGTTGTTAAACATATTGCTACTGATTTGCCTCGGTTTTACGCAACCGAAAGTGAAATCCAAACATTCCCACCTCCCACTCAGACCCCACGAGCAACAGCAGCAGGCGAAAATAAGTAGACCATGTGGAACTGGAACTTGGCGTGGCGAGTGAAAGTGGTCCAAAGAAGTACCACAACCGGTGCCCCGCGCTCACGCTTATAACCTCTCCTCCACCTGGTTATGTGTGCCACAAGTTAATTATCAATTTTCCCGGATGAAAACTTCAACTGCACGAGAAACCCGCGAAAACACCCCGGAGAGTACGGCCGTTCGTTCGATTCTCCGAAAATTGGCCATACTGCCATAACAAAACAACTTCCCTCCCCGATCTGGCGGTTGTTGTTGTTCCTCCTCGCGTGCAATCCTTCCCCACGGAACACGTAGGTGGGCGGCACTTGGTGGTTTATGTGTTTTCCGAAGCACCAATTATCATTACGGCGCCTTATCATTAGCGTTTCTAGGAGTTTCTGGCTGTCTACCGTAGCGTTTATGTTTACAAACGAGCCATGCACAGGCCGTGAGGTGCGCGAACATCGCGAATGGAGCATTTTCGTCTGGAGGGACGCATTATACTTTGATCCCCAGTCGAAACCTCCGGGCCTCGGACGGACGAAAGCAAACGCGGGTAGGCCATATACATGTAGGGAAGTACACACATCAACCGAGCACCACCCCATTGCCGAATCGCCTGCAAGAAGCCAAGGGTAACCCGCATGTGTGTCTGTCTGTTGGTGTATTTTTCCGTTGCCTGTCCAACATATAATTAGCGAAATTGCTCAATATCGGCTCACAATCGCCCTGGGTCGTCCAATTGACGATCGATCGGAAGACAGTAGTTATGATATCGATCGTGATTGTTTTTATTTTTTCGTTTTTTTTTGCTGTGGAAATGGAATCGAAACGAAAGGCAATCAATCAGAAAAACATGCCACGAAGCGCATACGTTATGGAGGCAGCAGAAGTCATTTTTGATTAAAGGTTTGTACTGGAAAAGACAATACTCTGCGAATTTTTATCTTATTTTGAAAAGGTTGACTAAGAAACATTTAGGTGAACCACTTTCAAGGAAGAAAAACTGATATTGTTGCAAAGGGATTAAGGTGTAAATCTGTTTCATTTAAATCTTCGTTGCAGTCCAAATGTCTCATGAATTTTAAAACGAGGAAAAGTCCCCACAGTTAAGATAATCTTTAAATGAAAAACAGTGCCGTCGCAAATGCGTAAGGTTACGTTAGATAACTCTCTGAAAGCGCACGCACAACCGCTCGAGAGTACCCGAACAAAATTCACGGATTGGATGGGAAACCGAAACAACATTAGCAACATAAATCTCGCCCCGAGCGGCGCATCTTCGTCTATAATCGCGGCCGTCATCGTATATTGGGCTGAAGGTGTATTTCCCAACCGAACATCGTAGATATATAATAAAAAAAAACAGATTCCGTTCCTTTCGATTTTAGACCTTTTTCATGTGGCAAAAGGGTCCAATACCAACACCATGATCGCAACCGCCACCAGAACCACCATCACCGCCACTCTGCACTTTCGCTAACACGCATTTGCAGCGACTGTCGAACCATCGGCTTCGCGAAGTTCCCTCTAACAAAGAAAAATAGCCTCCACCGACTGACCTTTTCCGTCGTAAAGCCGACCTTAACGCAACGTTGAAGACAAATTAAAGGCCCCTCAAAAAAAAGAGGAAAAAAGCGTCCACTTAAAGGTAACGAAACAAAATATAACGCCAACCGATGGGTCACAGGAAAGAAGAAGCTCCATCTGGGATGGAGAAAACCCACTTCAGAAGGAGCGCTCCATTCGCTACCCGAAATTTTAGGATAATTTATTTTCTCTTCCAACTCAGAACGCACTGTGGTAGTGTTGAGGACATTTTGTCAAACGGTCCAGAAATTGATTTTCTTTTTTACGCTACAGCACGGCAACATTTGCTTATTTTGTTGCCCTGGAGTCACAAAAAAGCTTTGTTCAAAACATCGTTTGGTCCATCTTTAGATGGAAAGCTTTACGAGTTTCAAGACGGTTTTAATTGAATTGTTTTCGTCTCTGGCGAATCTTGAAAATAATCTGCTGAAAGTAGCACAGATTCACTTTGATTGAAGAGTTGATTCTGAAGATGCCACGCGGAAGCCGTTCGCTCGGGTCCTACCTAGATCCAGAAACTCTACACACGGCCTCCACACCGTGGTGATGCACTCAAAATCCATCATCTTCGTGCCACTGGCAGTCCTTTATCGGCAATCGGATGTATCACAGCTCACGTTCAACTGGTCACAACACACACAGATCCGAGAGCACAAGCCAACCACTCAAACCCAACAGCAAGCCCGTGGAGAGATCAACCGTGAAACGCAGTCCAATGAATACTGGCCACGGGGAGATGCATCTAGCATCTCCGAGGCCTAGGAGCCACCGACTTCTGCAGCTGGCACCGCTCCATCCCGGGCTTAGCCTTCTAAGCATTCCGAGCGCAGGCGGTTTTGCTAAACTGGAGCAACCAACAAACACACTGAAACTTGCCCGTCAAATCGGGAAAATCAAGAAAAAGTTGCCTCGCACGGAACGCCACGGTGCAAGCTGGCAGGATGCTAACGGAAGGGCAAACGGTCGGCTAAGTCAGACCGACACACTACCGAATCCATTGGAACCAAGTTTTTCCCTGCGCCTCACACTCCACACAGCTGGTCACGTTGGTCCGGAACCTGTTTAGGCGCTTCGGCTAGCGCTTGGCCAGCCACAGGCCAGCACCTGTATTTTCACGGCTGTTCGACGGTTCGGTCGGTCGTCTCATCAAAACAGTTTCACTTGTTGGCCACCTACTCGAGAAGCCCGCTCCTCCGGGATCGGTTGTCCCCGAATGATCGATCGAACGTCAAGCGAGGGACGCCAAAGAAAAACCGGCTTCCGGGCGGTAGCAAGCGGCAGAAACCGGAATCCAATTCGCTATTAATCACACGGTCGTGGTAACGGTTGGACATCACACTCCAGGTTTTATTTTTGTTTTTCTACGTTGCGACACGACCCAGGAATTCACTTGCACTGAACCTTGTCTAGGTATTTGTAGGCATATCTTTTGTTCGGGTAAAGGTCAAAGTCTATTAGAGTTTCCCTGGGAAATCACGGCTACGATTGTCTCACGTTTGCCGACAATCCAGCAATCTTCAAATATGAAATAGATTAAAAGAAACTTTCGCTTTCTGGGATATTTATTTTATGATTACTGTAAAACGATGATAGGTTGAGAATAAACTTTAAATAAGGAAACGAAAACAAACAAACCGTCAGATGCTGTCTGAGAATTTCATTAACTTTAAATTTTACAACGTTCACGCCACTTGCACTTTCATTGGTTTAGAAAGTACCGCTCAGAAATTAACGGAAAATTGTATCCCCGCCAATTTGCCAAATGGAGGAAGAAACCGAAAGTGTAGATCCACCGCAGGCTCCGTCCGTGGAGATAAGCCATACCGGTAGGTCAGGCTGCCGCAGATTGAAAGTGTGCGCGCATCTATATGAGATTAAAAACCGAAAGTGCTCAAACCGGTACCCTCGGTTTCATCGAAAAGAAAGTGCATTAGAAGGATAGAGAGGCGAAAGCGGGTACGGACGGAGATAAACTCGCGGATATTAATGCAACTGCATAAGTGTTGTTTGCAATTTTCACTTCCCTTCTGAGTTCCCTGAGGTTGGTTGGGAGAGGAAAACTATCATCATCTTTTCTTTGCTTCCGGTCCCGGAGGAGACTGTTTTCCTGTCGCTGAAGGGAAAAACATCTCTACGTCGCTTTTGTAACTCGGAGCGCGCCCTGGAAGTCAAATGTAGGTGAACTTCTTTTCCTTCGATCTCGGTTTCAGTGGAACCGGTTAATGAGTGATGAATCTGTGTCGTTCAAGGAATTCCCCATACAATGTAGTATCCCATGCGCCGTATGCTCCCCAACTAAACAGTGTAGTGTTTCTTTTCCCGTTTTGCTCCACCATTTTGAAGGGCCGAGACAATGAGGTTCCTAATGACTTAATGTTCCATCTTCCTAAACCGGTCTGGTCTATAATACCTGTCCTGCGGAGAGAGAAGACTACGACTTCGCAACTCCTAAAGCGATGACAAATGGACCGGCTAGAGCGGAAAATGCTACCGGAAAACAGCCTTTCTTGCTTACCTGTGGGAGAAACGCAACAGAAGATAAAGAAGTACTATTAGCACTAATGATCGAAAGTGGTCACCGTCTCCCAGACAAGAGGCAGCGCTGGCTGCATAAGGATGTCGGGAAAACGATATCCAATTGACCCCAGGAAAACAAAGCTGATGCGAGATGCGACTCAAGTGATTGCCACCCTTTTGCACAATGGATCTCCCGCCCCAACAAAAACCGACATTTAATCACTCGATGCAGCCATACGTGGCGTTGTTGGCGGTTCGGCTGAATCGGACACCTCCAAGCATACACCTTAATAACAGCCCGCAGACACCAGAAGACGCTCACCAATCCTGAACACATGGTGGACATGGATGACTTTCACTTTTTGACGACTTCGAACGCCTCCGGTTATGGATGGAAGCAAAAGGTCGACCCGGGGGAACTCCAACCGGCCTACGGAGCGCAGTTGGATTGACCATCGGACGTACTCATCTTCATATGCCGGACACACGAACCGAGGATAGCAGATATTTTGCTGATCACCCCGAACGAAGGCTTACGGTTGCGAGTGCGATGAACTTTGACTCTCCTGGAAGCGAGAGTACAAACTCCCCATCGATGATGTGAGATGCATATGACTTATCGACCAGTTGTCGGACCGGATTTTGCGTCGGAAAACGAGTATGCTGATGAACCTCCTCCTTCCGTTAAGCCATGAACTTCACATTTAACTGCGATTTGTACCGACTATAGGGGGACATGTTTATGAGACGGAAACAAATGAGTCGGTAATGAGAGGTTAGCAATAGCTTGCAATAGCCTATGTTGTTGCAGCTTTCTGTTTCGCTGCTTGTGATTTCTTTTTTCACAACCAGGAGTCAATCACATTAAACAGTTAATCCATCACATCATGGGAAAGTTAACCTCTACATCGAAAAATCCTGTATCCGATGTTGGATTGAGTAGACATTTCACAGTGGGATGTGAAATGACGAAGAAAACCTACATCAAACATAAGCGCTTTCCTGACTCGTCCTGTTCTGTGTCCCATTGGTTAGTTAAAACCCATTTGGAGACACCGAACCATGTCATTATTCCTCATCAATTGCATATCACGGTACGATAGAACGCTCCCTATCGAATCCATAATGCATCTTCCCTCCCATGGAATGAAATTGAGCGTGCGATAGCATCGAAAACACGAGGGTATCAATTCGTTCGTATTGG
>KE525303.1:201898-234713 GCA_000441895.2 Anopheles sinensis | reverse complement strand
TGCGATAGCATCGAAAACACGAGGGTATCAATTCGTTCGTATTGGTTTGATTGATCTGTTACATAAATTCAATTGACCACTCCAAGAATCGCTCATTTAGATATCAATCGCTGCTGGGCATCGGGCCAGCGATCGGCTGGTTTCCATTTCGACGTCACACGATTCGCTTGTAAATTAAATCGATAAATTCATCACCGACTGGTGAATGCGCAATGAACATGATTTTGGTGTAAAACGATGATGCAATTGAAACATTCGATCAAGTTATCTATTTAATTGATCGACAAAATGCTAATTGATTGGAAGATCGTTCTCGGTGATGTTAGTCAATGATGGTACCGATTAAGAACCTAACACTGGGGTTGGGAAATTGAATTTAGTTGACTGTTGTTTGTTTTTGTTTTCGCAGTGAATTTTACTTCCATGATCAAATTTCAGACAACAAGCTTCGAATGACTAATACAAATGAAGGAAAATTTCAAATCACTCGGTGAAATTTTATTTTTTCTCTGTTGTTTTTGAACTCACTCTTCTATATTTTTCCTCGCCGGCTTCCGGCGTGGAGCAAGTGATAGGCGATCAAAGTTTCACTTTTCACTTTTCCACAACGGGGATGGCGGTTTTTTGTTTATTGTTTCTCTAAAAGAAGAGCCAAACAAACTATACAGAACGACCACTGACTCCAAAGAAAGGGGAGCACGGCAGCGAGTAAATCACGATGGAACCTCACGATCATGCGCGCTTTTTTCGCGGTGAGTTTCGGGAAAAAATGAGAACAACATGTAACAATCGGCTCGCGGGCGGAACACAAAGGGAGGAAACCGAACGTTTCGCGCCGGTTCGTTCGGTTTCCGGTGAAGGCAGGAAAAAGCTCGACCCGGCGAGAGTGATCTAATTGTGATCTAATTGTGTCAGTTTTTGTAGTTCTTCTTTTGTTTTCAATTGTCCCATCGAATTGTTTCATCGCAAAATGAATGGTTTTTTGGTAGTGCTTTGTGTTGTTGTGTGGCATTCAATTGGTCAGTAGTTAAGTATTATTATGTTGTGACCCACAGTTTTTAAGTATTATTATGTTGTGACCCACTGAAAAGGAAAGTTTATTTTACGTGAACCATTTTTTCACTATAGGGCATTATAAAAATCATACCACAATAGGCAAGAACAATTCTCAATTTCCCACCGACTGCTCCAAATTAAAATGTAAGATTTACACAACTCCAAATGAAAGAATAAAAAGTCAAATATTCCTACAAATAAAATCTCGAACAATCAAATAAAATGGGAGTATAAAGGAATAACATTTTGAAACACCTAAATTCTTTCAAGCCAAGATATCAGGGATAAAAATTAAACCAACAAGGCATTGAAAATGCATAGACAAAACACCTCAAATTTCTTTCGACATGGTTGAAGAAATCCGCAGTGAAATCGAAACTTCTTTCTATGTAAGGCCCAAATTACTCTAGCGGAAAAGTAGGACCCAATGTTCCCTCTCTTCGTAACCTTTTCTTCCTGGATTTCATTGTGATTTTATGCTCAAACCCCATTCTTAGGAGCGATTATTATGCAAATCATGCTCAGCACACATTGAGAGGGGAAGAGTAGCCCCCGTTTGTCGAACATAAAAATATGAAGAGAAGGTGTACATAATAAGGCATATCATCCCTAGCGGAAAGTAACCCAACTTTCAACACGAAACGTATAAGGGGCTGCCACAAACCGATGTATGAAACAGTGCACCATGCAACGGATAATGTTTGTTGACTTCCATACCGTGGCGCTGATGAACAGTGACTACGGAGCACACATTGACCGAATTTAAAACCACACCATAATCCGAACGATCAGTTTCCATCTAGATCAACATCACACAATGGGAAGGGAAGCCTTTTTTTCCTCTGCGGACTCTGACAACGACAAACTGAAGCCCGCTTTCCAAAGGATTCTGGGTTCAGAGGTGAGTGCCAGGTCTGGCTATCGAATTACTTCGCACTGACATGATGTGGCCCATTACAAGTTGTCTGTTATGTTCGGGAAGTACCTCGCTTGGAGTTTATCGTCCAGACGGGCCTCGGATCTCACACGAGCATTGTATGGGAAGTATCCATTTCCATGAACTTGATGATGAACTGTTACCACTAGGCTTGGAGCTTCTCAAATTTCCAAGACAGTAACGGATAGCAGCAACGGTAGCGCCCAGTTCTCCTCTTATTATGGTGACCCTTGAAAGGGAACGCCGCACAGGGCAACATCAACTATTCGCTTTTGTTTGGCGTGCATCAATAGGATTGGTCTTTTACATTCCGATTCTAGAAGACACTTTTTTTCACTTCAAATTGGCTGATAAACGAGTAACCGATGAACATGTCAAGTGGAATAGTTCCGATGGCCATCTGCCTTTTGAGAAATATGTTTCCAAAAGGAATTCAACCAATGTTAAGGGGATCTTTTTTGAAGTGGGAGATGTTGTCGGAATTTCTTGTATAAAATTCCAATTAATTAAAAACCAGCACATCATTTCACGAAAAAGCGCAGAATGGTTTTGTCGGAAAGCCATGTAACATATGTCAGTCATGTGAAATTTTACGAAACGATGCATATCTTCATCGTACTGGGAGATTTCATGCGGACAACGCTCCTGAAGACAAAGAAACATTTGATCCACACCCGACACCGTTGACCTTCGGAAAACAGGCAGCACGATTAATTAAAAGCGTGTCATCGCAATGTCGAATAGTGTGTGTTGTGCACCGTACCGGATCCAATTAGGGGCGCTCGAAGGTTAACGTGAGAGAAAGACACGTTGCCACGGGTGGCTTACGGCGGGATTTCAAAGAAGCATCCGAGGCGGTCCGAACAGAAAATGGTAAGCTAATGCCGATTCCGACAATTAATCCCTTTTCAAATAGCTTGACTTTGTGCAAGATAAGGCTGGAGGGTAGAGGCATTACCGCGTGAGAATTTGTTTAGATTTTTCCGGCTCGAATTTCGAAGGCTACACATTTCTTCCGCTCGACCTAATCCATGTTCATGGTGCTTCGTTGCTACCGTGCAGGCCAATTAGACAATAAATTTTTACGGCAGAAAATAAACTTTCTCCAAGCGTCCGAAACGAGATTTTCTGAACTACGCTTGCAGCAATTTTCCACACAGAATCCCACAAGGTTAGGATTGCGCGTCGAAAAGAGTTGTAACTATCATTGCGATCTCTAGGTGTGTGAGATTCTTGCGGAATTTCGATGGCATATCCAAGAAAAGAGACATCAAATTGCGTCACGTCTGCCTCACTATTTATCGGGTGGTGCTTTTTCGCTAATTTATGCCCACAACCTTTCAACTTGCCTGTAGTTGCGACTCGAGTGGATGCGAAAGAGTTTTCAAGTGACTTCTCGAGCGGCTTGTGACGAGCGATTTTTGCGGCAATCCGCATCCTTCGTGTCACAACGAAGTCGACGATCCGATTCGGGTCGTCTGCCGGCTCGTTATCGCAATCGTTACCGCTGGCATAACACTCATCGTCCTGGTCGACATTTGTGTCATTTCGACGACGAAGACGACGCCGAGATGACGACGATCTGCAGCGTGGCTACGCTGGCATGTACAACGGTACAATAATCACGTTTCGCCCGGGCTGCTTGTGGCATATGTGACCTACACAGGAGTTAAAGTTAAAACCACCCAGCACAACTGAAACGATGGTAGGGCGCAATTTGATATTCACCCCCGCCGACGTACACCGTGAACATCGTCATCATCGTCGTCAAAGGACAGCTGTATTGTGTGGACTGTGGAGGCTTCACCAACAACCTTTCTCTTTGGTAGTTCTCGGGCAGTGGCATTAAGATTTTGATGAAACCAGCCAAACCGAAGACGATACCTCGCCGAAATGGAGTGCAAACCGTGCGGCAAGGGATTCTTCCTTGAAGGCGGGAAACCGTGATTACCGATGGCGGCGTGACATCAAAATATTCACTCCCTGAGCTCCTTAAGGAATTGCTTGGCGACCCAGCGATAGCTTGAAAGTCAAGACATGATTGCGGTTAAAACATGCCAGGAATGTTGAGAGCGCCAGTAGAATCGTCTACCTGGGGACACAAAGCCACGATGATAATGATTGCAGCAATGGGTGTAATGAGGAAAAGTTTACCGAACACGAATCGGTGCACGAATCCCATTAGAACCGAGGGAGCAGATTAAGACGTCGTTAGCTCCCTGGAGGCATAATCTACGCCAATGTCTATCAATAATGTTTGTGAAAAAAACACAAGCATAAGAGGTAAAGACACTGTGATAAAAGCATGCCCATCAATGCAGACAACATAAAAGAGAAGACTAACATCATGTGGCGAGTGTTACACGAGATCAAAACCCAGCCAAGGGTATAATAAGCAATGTTCAGTTTTAATTAAACGCACGTTGAAATATTAATTTAAAAAATGCATGACAAAATAATACTTCTCAAAAAGATTAAGCGAGCACCTTAATTGAAGTCGAAATACATCATAAGTTATGCATAACAGTTTACAACTGATAAACGAATAAATGCAATGAAATGCATAAAATGGCATCGTAAAACAAATGATTCGAAAATAATTCAACATAGGCTACGCGCAATCTGAAAGTGCACCCAACATGAAAGCCAGCCCTCCGAGGAATCTTTACGAAACATGCATAATTAAAATTTCGACCCGTTCCGACCCGTTCCAAACGATGTGAAATATTTTTCCTCCACGTCAACGTTTATGTCAGCGCAGGAGAAAAATAAAATACAAACCGAAGCACTGTGCCGCAATATCCTCTTTTCTCCCTCGGTGTGCAAATGCAGTTCATTACGTGACGACCTTATTTTATTATTGTTTTTTAGTGGAAAGAAGGAAGGGTGGAACCCCCAAAAGCCCGGTGACAACTTGCCACTAATTGTGACGAAATGGAAAATTAGGCTGCCCCACCGTTCTGCATCGATCGACGGGTGGCCGCCAAAACGGTTGAGCGGCGTTTAATTTTGGTGCCGTTTGCACTAAACGGTGGCGAGAAAATTAATTTCCAATGCCACTTTCGTTCTACCCTCTGGCGGTGATTCACTATTTCACAGGCTGGCGAGTGAAAAGTAGAACTCGAAAAAGCGTCGTCCTCGAGACAGGGTGCTGTACCGTTATTATGTGCAGAATGGGAAAATGGAAAACTTGCAGAACCTTTTTTGGAGTAGTCATACAAATTTTCTAATAAAAAAATCCTCCTTTCATATTCTAATGAAGATTCAAGCAACAGGCTCGTGGACAGGTAGGGCATGTTCAAAATGCCATACGGGACAATGTTGGTGATGGAAATTTCAAAACTAGCTTTCTCTTTTTAACACTTCGATGGAGGATTTTAGCAATCGTAGGCAGTTGTAAACGATATTAACATAACAACACATTTTGTTATCAACACATTATGTAACATCTTGGGCATTTTTAAGCAACAAAACAGAGAATAATTTTGTTTATTTTTGTCAGTGAATTTCTATAGAAAAGAAATTAAAAATCATCATCATTCGTGCAAAATGCCATAAGATAAATGTTGCACAAAATATCGCAACAATAATATAGCTGCATGTGAATCATGAATGCTTCAAATTTAAACCACTTCATTTACTTTCAAATGACCACAGGCAATCAACTAAAAGATGTTTCTGCTGGATTAAACACAACCTTCGATGAGAAGAAGGACAAACACGATGTGAAAGCACACAAGCATATGAAACATGCAGTTCAAGTCACCCTTCTGGTTTTCTTCGACGGTGTCGTGAGCCTCGAAGCCAAATGACAACTTCCGGATGGGCTCCATGAGTCATCCCCATCCGACGAAGACGACGTACATGGGTCCTCACGAAATGCAGCTCACGAGCCGGGACGAAACAACATATTTTACTCGAACCGCGACGGGGGCTGTTAACATGAAGTCAGTGGATGGTGGAGGAAATACAGCAAACCAGTGTGACATTGAACCTTCGTCCGAAGTTCGTCCGGCGACAACAGTTGTGCCGCTGTCGCTCACCGGGAGTCATCGCTCAGGTCGACATGCGCATTGAGGCACCTCCAAATGGTTCCAACACGCCCGGGACGTGCACGACCGTTGCCTCCACAGTGCCATCACGTACGCATCGGTAGCCCCAAGGCGGAGGATATGGAAGAACATGGTCACCCCTCGGGGCCCTCGTGTGTGTGTCATTGGAGATATTATTCCAATACGACGACGCAATTGGGCGGATGTTGTTGCCGTAACGCTGCAACGACGTACTGCGATGGTCAGAGTAGTACCCTGGAGTAGTTGCAGAAGCGACCGAAAACCAAAATCGCTGCTCGTGGCCCTGCGCCCCATCATCCGCATTGGGACCTGGCAAGGGCATATGCACAATGAGCATGTTGCAGCACACGTAGCAACAGCAGTTCGTGGGCCAGAGGGTTTACATCTTTTACATTTTTATTTTATCCACGGAGCAACATACAACCGAAGGTGAAAAGAAGACGTTGGCCTCTCAGTCGTCATCATATCGACCGAGGCTTTCAGCCGGGTTGAATACGATCGATGAGTAATCGAGACAACGACGAATCTTGTTGCCTTCATGGAGCCAATTTATATGTTATTCCACTGCGTGACGGAGAATTTTCTATTGACGTAATCGCAGGGTAGGGTGCCCTTGAGCAACTAAGAATTGAATCTTCAAGTTTAAGGTCAGCAGAGAGTGCGAAGAGAATGTCAAATCTTACATTTGACGCATTTATTGCAGTTATTAACGTTCGATACCATTATCAATATTAACTTTATGATGGCTAAAATGGCTCCGACGATTTTTATAATGTTTTACTTTTCATGGCATGTTTGTAAATTGACATAAACCGATTCGAATATCAACTATAAATCTTCCAGTGTGGCGGTTGCAAAATAGGAACTATACAGACGTTGCACAAAGTCTGCAGACATCTGACAAGGCGACTGAAAGACGCCAGCCATGATTATGTGTAAAATATCATAAACTAATTTAAATATTAAATTGTAATACACACAAATTAAAAAAAGGCAAGATGCTCTTTTTTTGTCATGCATATGCTCAAACCAAACGCGATTCGCGAAACGGCGGCGCGAGAAAGTGCAACACCCATTGGGAAAAAGGGAAAGAGTTTCCGCCGGTGGAGCGGCCCGGGTGTCGGAAGGATAATTTCGTCCGATCGACCCCACGACCGGACCCCGCGAGCGGTGTCTTCACTTTCACCGCTTATAAAACATGCGCATTTAACTGCTACCACACATCTTCATAATTATATGCTCATCGGGGAAGGGAAAGCGCAGTGGTGGAGCAGAGGGTTGAGATTCAGATGGAATGGTGTATGCAAAACGAGGAGACAATTTTGAAGCTCGATCCGAAGACGGAAAGAGTGGAAGAAAAAGACACAAATATCCCCAGAGCATAATGTTACCGGTTTGTTCTTCGAGCAGTGTATTTTGTTTTCCCCTACCGTTTTTTTTCACTTTCAACTTTATCATCATCGACCATCTTCAAACTTTCCATCGGCGCGATCCGCGATGGGACAAGCAAGCGCCGGAAGAAAATAGCATCATCCAGTCGCTTGCAATGGAAAAAACCAGAAAATAATTGAGAAAAACAGACTCGATGCCCACTGCTACCCTGCTGCAGTCTTTTTCCATTGCCCTCTCGCCATCAATCATGGTTCGATCGGAAAAATTCACCACAATTAAGCCGGGCGCACGTGCATGTCTCCACCATACCACCCCGTCCCTCATACCAGGCTGCTGGTAATTTCACTGGCGATTTAATTTTGGACCTGCTGCCACAACCCGAACACACCCATCGTCCATCGTCGTTCCGGGAGGCGTCGGAAAACTTACCTAAAATGAAAGAGAAAAGAAAGAGACACACGTGTGTGGTTAGTCAAACAGCAGCGAATGGAGCCATCATCATTATTGGTGAAAATTGCTTAAAAAGGTGTAGCATTATGTTGCTTCTTCCACCCACTATCAAACCGTCAACTCCCTCCCTCTCTTTTCCAACCCGTTTCCCCGTACACCCTCCGCCCGGTTTCGGTTTGATCAATCAAACCGATCGAATCTCGGGTGTGCAAGTTCGTTGATTTTAATTTTTATTACCGCTCCGACCATCCGAAGCTTGCGTAGTCAGCTCAGGCGAGCCGTCCCTGACTACGGGACGATCCGGTTGATTAATTAAGATTTCCCTTCATCGGCCTTACGAAAGCTACCAAACCGATGCACGTTCGATGGATTCCGTCGGAATGCTTCACTATGGCTCAACGAGCGATTTATTCATGAGATGACAGTGAGCTGGCTGTCAAAAAAGACAAAAATCAGCCCTTCCCCGGGTGCGAAAACAAAATTTCAGTGCCTTTCGGAAGCCGCACATGAAGAAACGCGATTTGCAAGAGAAAGAGCGCCCTTCAGAAAGCGACAATCGGACGACTTTCTCACTTTCACGCTAAAACGGTGGGCTTGCCCATCAACAGACCCCGACCGATGTCGTATCAGCTTGGTGGTTTTGACCAACAGGACGCTGAAGAAGGGTTAATAAACGAAAAGCAAGGTTGGTAGGTAGGGTGTGATAAAAATGTAAACCTTCTCCACAACTCCACGTACGTTTCACTCGTAACAATTAAAGGGCATGAAGCGTGTTAAATGAAAGTAACAAAATTAAAATTAAAAATAAATGTGTATGGAATCTGCATAATTTAAGGATGAATGGGATGCTTTACAAGCTAAGGGAATGTTTCCAATTAGCATGCATAGCCCATTTGTTTGACGAATATGTTTGCAAGCACACAATTGATAAAAATAGACAAGCTGGAATTTAATTTCGCTATGTTCAATCGCTTCAAAATACTACAAAGTGATAAAACAAAAGATGGCAAATGAAAAAGAAACATCAAAATTAGCGTCGCAGAATTAAATATAAAATTAATATTGTTTTGAATATTTCGAAAAACAAGTATACAGTTGAACCCGAAAAATTCCACAAGGAAAATAAAATCCCAAATTGCACAAAATATCAATCTGCATTGTACTCCTATACGTGCCTTTCCAGTTTTCATCTTATCGTAGGACATTATTACATTTTTCGGATAGTAATTTTTGCAATCAAAATTGTATGCGATGCTTGTCGCCCGAGGGCGCCGTTTAAAAATTGCATAAGTTAAGCGTTCGTGCTGCCCGTGCCATTTCCTTAACTTGTCCGAAAAATCCAGCCCCCAACCGCAGCACGGACGTGCCCACACGTTGG
Source organism: Anopheles sinensis (assembly GCA_000441895.2). Lineage (NCBI taxonomy): Eukaryota > Metazoa > Arthropoda > Insecta > Diptera > Culicidae > Anopheles > Anopheles sinensis. The sequence continues at coordinate 225,427 of KE525303.1, read as the reverse complement.
GTCTCTTGCACCGAAAACTGTCAACGGCATCGCAAAACAGTTGCTTGAAAAGGTGGACCACAAAACGAACGGTTTACATTTACAATTCCCGAAACATTTTAACCGGTTGTGTTGCCTTTTACAAAGCGCCTAAAGTGAACCCAACTGCAAGCAAGTTTTAACCTGCCTACACTCTCTTTCTGTTGTGATCTCTTTGTGCATCATGTTTTTCGCTGCCAAGTAACGTTATATAGAAAAAAAAAAGATGAGCCATCCGTGGATGAGCCGCTGGCCATGCAGCACCTCCAGCCGTCGGAAATGTCGGTCCACGAAGGGGAAATGTTGAAAGTACCCGGACACAACATCGTTCCGTGGTTTGCGGGCAGAAACGTGACGTGGACGGATGATCGTTCCGCTCGGCCCCGGTGGCCCCATTTGACATTTGTGGACATTTGTTTTGCCTTCCGTCAGCTGCAGCTCTCAAAACAAACTGCATTCGTTCGCCCGAGCTGCATCGGAGGACTTGGGCGACCTCGCTAGAGGCTTGACGTTTGCTCGATTTACCACCAAACCCTGACGACGGAAGCGACATGAACGTGTTTTGATTTCGTTAAAATAGTTTTTTTCCTTCGAATAGAGAGTGAAACACGGAGAGAAAAAGAGGAAACTATTTCCGAGGCGACCACAGAATGCTCAACAGCACCTTGCGTTTTCCTCCTGCATGCAGTTAACGGGTGGGGGCTTGCGATGAGCGGAGCAATGTGACTGCATTTCAAACAATCACAGTTGGACGGGAAGCTCCGGATGTTGTTGCAAGGGGAGGTGCTATAAAAATGCATCCCACCCGAGGGTACCAGCGGGTTAGAAAGTGACGTGAAAAATCACATCTAATTGATATGAAAACTTTAGCTGTCTCCCGTGTCATGGGTGGGTTTTGTTGCACATTAAACAAACTAACGTAACATAACCTGTTTCGTTTCAAAATTCCTCTTTGGTACAAATAGGGGGATTTCGTGTTTGTCATACAATAGTAAAAGTGAAGCAAGTGAGGGGAAAAACTGCAAAGAAAAATCACCAAAAACCATCGATAATATTTCATAATAACATAGGAATTAAGTTCTTCAAACGAGAAAGCGAGGGCATTTTCGCTTGTTGAATCGTACAAGAACTGTGAGAAAAACCAGAAGCCCATCGTCGAATGACAGTATCAAACATCAGCCGAGCACATTCCAGTATGTTTGAAATTTTCTTTTTTTTAATGAAAACCCAACCCATGGCGGCGGGTCTGTTGATATTTCATCACGTTGCATCCCGTGCTTTGGAGGAAACCGTCCACAAATTTCCACATCAACAACGTTTCGTTCCTTTCCAGTCAGCCGAAAGCGAACGAAACGATCGAAATCGTCATAAACGACTGCTATTAAATTGAACGAACGAAGACAGCCAGCTTTCGGTGGTAGACCAAATGTATGCAATTTTTTACTGCCGGAATTGGAAAAACCAACGCGAACGGATCGCGGCGACAGAGTAAGTGTCAGAATTGATTACTGGCTCGCCCCAGCAAATCGGTTTCCATTCGACCTTTTTTTCCGACAGATTGCGGAAGACACTCTGATCATGAGCACATATTGTTAAACAAGGCAAAATAATGCGCTTCGAAGAGGTCGTCGTGTGTTTTGGTTGTGAGGACGATCCATCCGAATTTATGATTATTGTCCCGGTGCATCCCATTTCCTTTTTGTCCCAAACACTTGATACAAACCAGTTGACAAATTATAATTTGTCGTGAAAGATTTTATGGAAACGCAGCGAGACGGAATATTTCTAATGCTTGCGACTAGAAACCATTTAAACGTTAGCCCCAACACGAGTTTAATGGTGAATCATAAAACCCGCCTGAATTCCAAGCCCCTCCTTGCGTCCGATGCGTTTGAACCTAGCCGTTGTTTCACGACCTTCTGACGGGCGGAAAAACAAAAGTAAAACGGCGCGGACAAACTCCAGACGGTTTTTGGCCGCCACGGATGGCCCAAACAACATGCCGAGCATGTAAGGTACACACGCTGGTGGTGGGGAGTGGACCGGAGGGGAAGTTGGCCCCAACGGAACATACTTTCTGTTTGGCACGAAAAAATAACAACAACACGCACGAACGAACGCGTGGATGTGCACGCGTTTGCGTACACGCACACCTTCTCTCTCTCTCTCTAGCGCTGGATCGATTAAACTTTGAAGGAAGTAAAGGATGGTTTTTGAATGTACAAATAGAAGAAAAAAAACTACTCCTAACTCACGCGTCAAAAATGATGGAAATGTATCAGCAGCAAATGGATTTGTAAAAAAAGAACTTGCTATAAGCAGAGAAAAATTTTGAAAGCAACTTTAACATAAGCAATTCACCTTCGAGCTGCGCCTTGCGCATTCCTAAAGTTAAACGAAAAAATGCCACAAAATTTGGCCTAAACCGAACGCACCCCAAACGTAAGCTTGTGTGTTTGTGTCCACGAACGAAACCAACCTGACATCATGTAAAATAAAAAAAACTCGAGTCAAAAATCAAGGCGTTAACTTCTGTGTACGATGCGTGCAAGAATTTCACGCACATTCGCATCGGTTTCCACTCGAAAATCCAGTCCGAAATCTGGCGTTTCATTAAAGCACCAGAGTCAGCAAGGTCGCAATGGGCCATGATTTATGAATGGGTTAGTCAGCAGAAAGAAAGAGAGGGAATGAAAAACGGCCATATTCTAAATGAAGGACACGCCGGTTGACGTCGATTTCCTCCCTCCGAACCGAACCAAAATGCCTCGAAGTGAGAAAACATGAACGAGGAATTTTAACTACCTCAAAAACTCGCAACCGAAAGCAATAAATTTCTTCTTTCTGCTCACTGTTGCATGTTCTATTATCGACTGTCGGTGCAGGAGTCCTCCCGGGGATGAGTCACCATCGAACATGGATCGTTTATTTTACGGTGATTTTAGGGGGCTAAAAACTTTGGCAAGTGATAAATTTAACTGCAGTAACACCCATGATGGGTTGAGAAACTTCTTACTTAATCGCAGAACGTTCTATCGTGGGGGTTTAGAAAGGGGTTAAAAGAAAATTTACTGCCTCAAAAAAAGCTACAAAACCCTTTGTTTGACTAAATGTTTTTAATGAAATAAAGACGAATAAAAGTGCAATCAAAGGAATACTAATTGCCCATACGATCGAGAGTCTAGCACCATCGGAACCATCTTTGCTACCGGCGTTTAGCAACGGTGCAGATCCCACTCTTGGCTGTTCCTTCCCAATTCGAACAAGCAGCTTACCCAACCGGAAAAAAACCATCCAAACCTTTCGTCCGGATGTCTTCAGCGGTTGTGTAAAGTTCAATCCGCCACCGAATAAGTTACAAGGTCTGGCCCGGCGTTGTCTGCTGTAGAAGATTTGTGTAAAAATAGCCATAAATCAGCGCTAACGAAACATAACGCTGACGGACCGGTCAACCTCGTCGGGTGTACACCCCAACACCGGGGAAGCCGTTCCTACCGACATCAACGTTCAACATAAAACATCTGCCGTGCGGCGTGTCCCATCATCATCTTGGGCGGCATGTTTTATTCCGTTTTATTCAACGCCCGCTGGTGTTGTCTCTTGTGTCATCCTCCGCAAGGCGCAAGGGTTAACTGTCTTTGTTTTTTGTTTCCACCCCGCTCGGTTGAGTGATTCTCCCAGCAAATCGTGAACCCGAGCGCACCGACATGCAAAACACGACCGAGCGCATCGGCAAATCATTGGGCAAGCAGAAGGAAACCCTACCCCTAGCATCGCAATGTAACTTCCTAAGAAAAGAGTAAAACACTCACACACTTTCCAAACAAACAAATAAACCACCCCGAGACCCCGGGGTCTCAATCTCCAACGGGTGGCACAAACTCCAACTCCATTTTGCATTGCAAATCCTCCTCTCGCATCTCATCGCTGCCCGGGACGAAGACGAAGAACAAAAAGATTTAAATGCATAACTAAGCGTGAAGAATAAGCCGAAAGTTTTTGCTGACAGTGTCTTGGCCCAAGAACGATGGGGGTGTTTTCAGCCTCAATCCGTACGGCTGACGGCTAAGATTAGCACGCTTCGACCGGAGGAGAAGACGGTGCGGAGTCGAGAGTGTGAATTTGAAATTAAAATTGCATACACAACCAACCAAGAATGCCACACCCCATTGTTGGTTCTTTTTGAGGAACGTTCAAACAACCTTGTTTAGTTTGTGCCCAATCAGAACAAACATAAGGATCTGGAGGATTAGGAATTAGGAAGGAAATGTATATCCCTTTTTTGACACAACAAACTCCGTGTGCTTCCACATCCAGCCTGATAAGCTTGATGGGAAGTGAAAGTAAATATAATTTTGAGGTGTAATTTCCAACCCTACCTTCGCAACCTGACGGAAACGAGGAAACAGAGTTCGCATGCGTGCCACACCGAGCGAGTCCTGTGTGAAAATTGCACACCACTATCATTACCTTCTTGAATGCTTTTTCTCATATCGGTTCGATGCGGTAACACCAACCTACTGTTCCACCAAATTCCAGTTGTGTGGGGAAGGGGAGGGGGAGCTTTTCCACATTGGAATCGAAGCCGGCGAGTGATTTCCATTTCCTTCACATTACGGCTCGGTTGTTTAATTTTTCAAATGGAAAATCAATTCACTAGCGCACGTTGGACGTTGCATATTTTATGTGAGGCGGAGGAAGAAGGCCCTGTGGTGCGGCCGGGTAGCGGTCAATTGCCGACAAATTTCCAACCAGAGTAAAGGTTCGACCTCATCACACTTCCCCTTCCCAAATCCCAGCGTGACCGCGCGCCAGGCTTCCTCCTTTCAGTCTTAATTTGCGCAATTGTCATGTGCTCAATTCCATCGCCTCAAGAGATCGCATTTCGTTTGAAGTCGGCATTCCGGGGGGGATGATTTTTCTTTTAACTTTCGGGGGTTTTACTGGTAGTGCTTTGAGAGCGTTCATTTAGAATGCTTTCTTTCCCCGGATTGGGACCCTCCGTCTCTCGCTTCTCGTCCGTTTTATTTGTAGGTCAGCGCGATCTAATGGAAAAGAGGAAAAAGGACGGAAAGGGAATGATTCAATCCGAAACTGAATCCGACACGGATTTGATCAATCCGGGGAAAACTACGGGCAAGGATTGACGTTAGGGAGGGAGAGAAAAAAAATGTGCGTACGCAGTTGAACGGTGGTGGTGAATGGAAAATGTGTATTTTCCGGTTTCTCGTAGCGTATTGTTCGCACTTTTCGCTATTGACTTCAGAGATTCATTTTCGTGCACGATTGTTGCCCGGTCGGAGATTGAATTCCTACATTGAATTTCGTTCCACATTCACCGATCCATTCGGTGATGTCTTTGTCAGCTTGGATGAATTGATACACTGCACAATAGAATTCCATCACGAAGCTTCAAATTCCTGGAGAACGCAGGGAACATACTTGCTTTCATTTCGTGGTCGAATGCTAGCCTTTGGAGACGGCGAGATATTGAGCCCCGAATGTATTTTGGGTCTTTGTATGGAAACCTAACCTCTCCTAACCGTCAGGTGGTTATATAGTACCGTTTCTAGCCTTCCATGCCGTAAGATGACATTTGAATGGGTCAATGTAGTATGAGCTCACCAGCAGCCGACACAAACCGAATACGAGCGCAGACGACCTCAATCTTACGGTCGAAAAAACGACCCAACAAGAAGTTCCTTCTGGAATAGTGATGAGCCTATAAAAGCTCGGCGTCTCGCATAAAACCAAACTCCACTCGCTATTGCGTGGACTCTGGTGGTTGCAATAAATTATGCACATAAAAGTGACATTTCTGTTGCGGCGCTGCGTTTCGGCTTTCTACCGAAGTGAACGGCACACAACACACCTTCACAACAGGGAAAAAGAAACAAAAACCCACACCTGAGGAGCTTGATTAAAAATAAAACAGGAAGATCGAAAGAAAGTGGTAGAAAGCCCACGGCAACGAGGTCGAGAAGTTCTCGCCGATGATGACACCCTGACACGACCGACACAGTTTGACGGAAGAGCGCCGCACGCTGCATAATGCAGGAAGCGCGACTCCCAGAGGAAAAGGGCGTTATGGCCCGGGTCCCGGGATGTGAATTGTGGGAATTTTCCGGTAAATGGCGATGAGTGGCGAGAGGGGATGTACTCCATTGTTTCGCGACACTTGCCACCCTCGATTCCGGTTGGTGGGAATAGGGACACGGCGCGCGGTACGCGCAGCACTTTCAATAAACCCTCACCCCCGTCTGGAGCATGTTTCAAACAACTTAAGCTACTACAGAAGATTAATGTACACACGAAAGCAACGACGACGAAAAAAGGCTACACAAAACACACACGCTTCATGCAAAGGCAAAACAACAATAAGCCCGAGCCCTCCGATAAAAGTCGTCAATTGTAGGGCGAAGCAAACCACACCAGAGGCGCTTTGTGAGGCATATGCAATAAAAGCAGAGTTGGGATTTAGGGTTTAGAGCCTACAACCGAATGGAAGAAGGAAGGAATTTTCAATGAACTGCTGTAAGCAAAGTAAGTCGTCACACATTTGCGATGAGGATCCAGACATTACCCGAGGCGTCCACTTAACCTCACCAAACCTTTACTGCACCTGAAGCAGTGTAAATACGACCATAAAAATGTCTGTTTCAAAAGGGGAAAATAAATCGTACTGTAAAACAAGTGATGGAGGTAGAACTGAAGAAAAGAAGCCTACTACTCCCGAGACCTACTGACCAAGATTTGCCGGTGCTGGCGACGTCGGTGACGGTGGCGACTGCGTTGGCGTAGATGGCGCTGCCGGTGTCAATGGTGACACCTGCCGTGCAGGAGAAGTCGATGATGAAGACGTGGGAACAGCGGCGCCGTTGGTTGGTGGAGTCGGTGACGTTGGTGACGCTCGGTCTTCCGGTGGAGGTGGCGAGTTGGACGATGAACTTGCACCGGATGCTGGCGTGGAGGACCCACCGGCCGAGGAGCCGGACGAGGTGGATGGTGAGGAGAGAGATGAAATGGAGGACGAGTTGGGACCGATTCCGGGGGCGCTGTTCGTGCCAATCGATGTCGGTTGTGGTGGCGTACTTCTCGACGACTGCGTCAAAAGCAACAAGGGCGACCCGGTGATGGATCGATTGTAGGCGGAGGAACCTGCGCTACTGCTCGTCACCAGACAGGAGGTCGACTTGGCCCACCCGGGTACGGCGGCCGGAGGTGTGCCGAGCAGGGCCCGATGCTGCTGATGGAAAAGGCTGTTCTGGTAGAGGTGTTGTTGATCCCGGTCACGTTGCACCTGCTGATGCTGCTGCTGCTGCTGGAGAAGGTGCTGTTGGTCGGCGCGACTTAGATTAGGTCCTGCTCCGACCGTTCCGCCCAACAGCGACGGTGAGCTGAGCACGGAAGTCGACAGCGAGGGACGCAACCGGTTGTACAGATACTGCTGGTAGTGGCTCTGGTAGGGCGAGGGCGATGGTGGCGATCCACCCCGACTGCTGCCCGTATCCGCCTGTTGCTGGTAGAACTGTTGGTGCAGTACTGAGGACGTCTTTGGTTTCTTGCTGTTGTACACGATGAACTTGTGGTTGAGCAAACTTTTACCACCGTGCGGTGAACCTCCCGGCGAGCGGTGAGTGTTCAGGAATGATATGGTAAACTTGTCCCGCTTCCTGCCCGAATCGGGTCCAATTGTATCGTCGGCTTCAGCGCCAACCGGAACCTCCGTGCAATCGGATGAACCCTCCTCCGGGAGACCGTTCTTCAGTCCCACTCCGATAAAACCTGGACCTTCGTCCGACTGATACCGGCGATGGTTGAAATTTCGGTAGCCCTTGTGGTTGTTGTTGGTGTCGCTCAGTAGAGACGCCGCGCTCACACCGGCACTATCCACCGTGTCCAGCGATCCGTTGCCATTTCTCGCGGACCCTGGCAGTGCGGGCTCACCAAGTGCTGGGCTGCCTAGGGCAGCTTCCGTCAACTGCTGTTGCTGTTGCTGCTGTTGAAGTCTTCCACCTCCACCGGGACCTCCGATGCCACCATTGAACGAGTTCGATTGGATGAAAACACCGTCACCGGTAATTTTGATCGTAGTTACCATGTTCGCCAGTCAACGCCAACTGGAAGTTTGTTTGTTTCTTTTTCACCGGACAACTTTCGCACTACAAACAGGCAAAGTAGTATTCTCTAGTGGCACTTCTGCCAAGCCCCGACTGACGGAATGTAAAAAGATGGATTTATGAAGGATTAATGACATCCTACTAGACACGACACACGTGCGACTCTTCCTTTTCCCTCATCCACTCGTCACTCGTTTGTCACACGAACTGTATGACACTTTGGGTATTCGCTTAATCTTTTTCCCCTTCGACTGAATCTCGACTTTGTCGGTGTGTCACCACTTGTCCCAGGGCGTCAAGGTGAGCGCAAACAAGGTGTATTACTCATGCGGCAGCACAAAAACACAACAACCATTTGTCTCCGTGAACGATTCTTCCCTCGGCGTGACTGAGGGTTGTTATTAGCTTGCTTTTATTAATTTTAAACTCCATCCAAGCGGTTATTTGCATTCACAGCACAACTACACACTGCTGACAACACTTTTTTCCACCCTATCCTCTCCACACGGCACTTACTTCATCTTAGCAATCTGTATACACACACATACGCTCGTTTCATGTCGAGTTTTCCTGCCCGTATTTTCTTCGTTTTCCCCCGTTTGGCATCATCGAAATAGGTACCACCGCCGCGGTGGCAGCACACACAGACACTGAGCACGGAACACTAGTGATCGAGAGCCACGAGTTTTCTTGTTAGCCTGTCAAATCCACTGATGGTGCTGCTACAATCCAGCGCCGACTGTGTTAATTACACTTTTACACCGTTGTTTTACACCGCGAGTTGTGCTGGTACGCTTTGCGCAAAGAGACCGTGCCGACCACAGAGTGAACGCGGTACGGCGGGATCAATGTCATGCACTAGTCTTCGACAACAACAATAATAATAATAACATTATTAACAGAAGTAATAACAGCGCAAAAGTATTGAGGAACTTAACGAAATAGGGGGGGAAATAAAACAACTCCGACAACATGATGAGCGCATCAACAACAACCTCCATTAGCTCGAAAAGTCAGCTGAACGACGGGGAAAATACACGTTTTTCACACATGTCCGGCAGTGAGCAATACACGGTCGGCAGAGGAAGAGAAATAATTGCTAAGGTCGATGCTTTATTACGGTCCGGCGCAGGAAGCGGAAAAGGCCTGGGGTGATTATGGATTCTTGCGAACCCCAACCTCCCCTAAAAAACCGATCGATTTCGAATTAGATTCACCCAAACTACCAACTGTCAACGATCATGTTTTCCCCGATCGGGCTACTTCCGGGATGCAATCTGGGTCCTCATTTTCACAGGTGGGAAATGTCGCTAAAGTAAAATCTGTGGGATTCTGTCGTTCGGTTTCCTCCAAAAGTGAGGCACTTACGTTGAATTCGTACGAAAGAAAAACGGATTGAGTGGCAAAAATATGAAATAATATGCATCGACATTATCTACATGTTGAATAAAACCTCAACAACATCCGTTGGTTTGAGGATTACAACAAATACACTTTACAGTCATCTCCGCTCACAAACAAACCGCAAATAGAACCTCTTCATTCCCATAGATCAGAACACGCATGTAAAAAAACCCAACGGAAACCAAAAGCGTACGAAAATGGCAAGTCTCATCCCGGGGTCCCATCGCTAAACTGGTTAGACCGCTACCCGTGGTTAGACATATGGCGGCAGTGGGCCAATGTCATCATCGCCATCTTGGCGTCGCCATTTTCCTGCGACCTTCGGGCATGGGCACGCGGGTTCTGAGCTTGTATGACTCAGCCGTCGGTCGACAATTACGGCTACGTGTGGGAACTGATGTTCACTCACGTGCAGTTCCTCTCTTCGATCACAGAGCCGTCGCCAGTGTCTGGGGCTTGTGCGCCTTTAAGAAATTAAATTACCCTCCGATTCACGCAACAACTTCGAAATGAGTTGTAGCAGGTCCTCTCTGGGAAGGAATAAATGTGTTTTAAAATTCATCCAACCTAACAGACCGGTTCAACGTGAATAGATACTATCTTGAGCTGACGTTATCGTTCTCATCCTAATATCGCAGCTCTGTCTTAGAGTTTATGGGCTGCTTCTTTCTAGGAGGCAGTAAAATTCTCATATCATTTTTACAGCCTTCACATCGCAGCTTCTTTCAGTAGTTCTAGAAGTCTCACTCAATAGATACTTCCTCATCTTAGCAATAATCTTCTATTAAGACTCTCCATCATCGGAGGTCATCCGAACATACTCGCTGACGAAGCGGAGCTGAGCCCTCGCAACTGTGTTCTGAGTCATGCGCTGAAGATCGTTTTGCTTTTTGGTTATTTGGGGAACATCTCCACGCGTTCAGCATCAGCATCACCCCCACGGCCGCTGTATGCCGCACTACTCCTCGATCATCCCTTTTGCCGGGAAACGTAAAGAGGTTTGTAGTCGGTGGAAGGTTTTGACGGTTGACGATGTGATGTTGAAACGGAGAAGACTTTAAATACTCCCTCTGCTTCACAGCACAACCACATCGATGCATGAAAATGGACTCATCTTACGCGGGTGCTTTCGAGCGGAAAATTAATGGCGTGACGACTTCTTACCCCTCGGTTCCGCGGAAACGACGCAATTCGCTGACCACTCCGACCTGTCCACTACTACTTCTCGCCGCGAAACAATAACAAATCGATACGCCGGCACGTGTTGGAGGACTTGTTTCCTCTCTATCTCCTTCTCTCTATTTTGGTCGTTTGATGGCAAAATGTGTTTCAAATCACTTAAGAAATGCTTCCACGCGCGCCCGAAAGGCGGAAAGGGTAAGAGTATTTCCTAAGCTCCTCGTCATCGATCTCACGCGATTGTGTACCAACGGATGAGCTAATATTCCTCCAGGGCGGCAAACGATATTTTGCGCATCGCTAAACCGCTAAGACACATTACAATTCCGCGAGCGTGTGTCCGCACCCGGATCGATCGTGCATCGTTAGGCAATTGCTTGGTGTGGGCTTGTGTCAAGAGCCGCACCAATACTTGGCTCTTCTATATCGTGTGGCCGCCTGGCCGTGACGCATTTTGCGTTTGCCAGCTGAAATAAATATATAGCCGGAGAAAACCGGCAACAGTCTTACATTCAAAGTCGCTAAAAATAAACCATACCAAATAGATCATAAAATTCTAGAATCAAAGAAAACGGGATTGGTAGTATAACGGAACGGAGATTCCAGAGCACATTAGAAAACCTTCGAATCGTGGGAACGCAATTTAAAACGCCGCATTGAACAACTCTCCAGAATTCACTAAAACCAAATTTTATTTTGTCCGAGGACGCACACCTACAATAAACAACGAAGGTAGGCCTCATAAATATAAGGGACGTCCGCACTGTTTATATCAAACACTGGTAGAACAACGGGCCAAATTCCAGTGTTGGTCCTGGCCTTGTGCCAAGAGCTCGGTGCTACCAATTTGCCGGTATAAACTATCCCAAATCCCGTTGATCTGAGAACATAGGGTCAATTGGGAGTCGTTTCTATAGTTCCAACGTTTTTTTTTAAGAGGACGAGCCGCAAAACCTGTTGTGCCAAAATGGGCTGGAGCTCCAAAAACAAGGCGACACACGTTTGGGGCCGTGGGCACCATTCGCCATTTGGTAAAGGTTATCCCGTGTTCGCTAGGATTGAGGACCATGGCAGGTATATGCAGAATGTAGATCAAATCAAAATTATAGCAATAATAAAAGCAACAGCTGCGAACTCGATTGCCCCAACGAGTTATTATGCTTGTCTCACGTGTCGCCATACCTGTTCCGGTTGGAACATGATGCGCAATTACACAAGCGAGTTTCGGGCAGATGCCGGCCACAACATACGATTTTGGTGACTCAATAATATACCGAAAAATGTACACCTGCCTTACGAACGCTATATCCCGAGCAGGTCGGTACGTAAGAACACGCTTCGAAAGTGTCTTCCACCATCATCTTCTTGACGATTTTCGTCACTGACACAACGAAGAAACCTTCTGCTCAGCTGCACACGGTGTGCACGGGGTTCCAGAACGGAACGACAAACCTTCGCGTAGCAAAAGGTTAATTAGTTTCGCGCAGTTATCGTTAGCTACGCGCATCCGGCATAACGTAACCTCAATCTTACGGTCCCCGAGTCGTGCGCCAGTCTCCGTTCCGAACCGGACACACACTTCCACTTCCCATTTGGGAAACCAGATGCACACCTCCAACCATCAGCCGCCCTTCTCTGGGTCGAGCAAAAATTAAGAAGAAGAAAAGATCATTTTTAAATTGCCCGTTTTATTCTCCATGGAACGGAACGGAACAACAGGAACGAAACCTGCATACACCTGACACAATAGGGCAATATGGCAAGGCTGGAATGGTTGCATCGGTACGGTAAGGCCCCGTTGTGTCACCGGTCGGATTGGTTTCAGTATGGCAACACCAGAGTGTCAGCAATTTGATGGATTTGTTTCGCTTCTGGCAGATGGAAACTGATGCTAGTTGAAGTGACGGCGTAGACGAGACAGACTTAGGAAGATTCTCCGAAGATCCCTCCGAAAAAATAAACCCGCTAGGGACGGTAGTAAGCAATCTGTCGCCACCGGTCCAAATCAACATCACCATGGTGTTCAGTGCCATCTTCTTTCAGAGGATTTGGCCAACGATGATGATGATATGTGAACCTCATCGAAGATGGAACGAACGAACGGCCCTGTTTCGCATCAACGTTACGCCCCAGTGACGATGGCGGCACGACAGAGTCACACACACACACACAAACGGGCGGCTATTAGAGGCCGTGGTGCAGCAAATTTAGTAGCGCTCCGGCGCCATTTCCAAAGCCACTCCTTTATCCCAACCATCCCTCGTCGTTCGGCGGCGGAAATATGGAACGAAAGTGGCCTCGCCTGCTCGACGCTGGTGGAGGTTTCCCGCATCGGTTCGAAGGTTTTCGCCCGAATGACCCAATTTTGCGCCACCTTTGCGCGGCACGGAACGGGCATGGCAGGCCGTGGCAGGCCGTTCATTTGCGGAATTAAGTTCCATTAAACGACCGAATGATAGTGATCAGGGCTAGGATAGGTTGCGCGTGATGTTTGCCCGGAACAATGGAAAGAACGAGGTCCATCTTGTTTGTGTTTGGTTTGTTTGTACTGACGCCCGTGCTCATGCTGCCTTCATGTTTGCTGTCGTCTAACTGTCAGCTCAGCGGTTTGATTGTTTACATTGCATTCTGCACTTCCAGATTGCGTTTGATGTCTCAGATGAGCCTGAGATTTTGCTGAGGGATTGAAGACTCTCAAAAATACAATTTTTCAACTTTCGCTTAGTACAATTTCTGTGGTTGGTAATACAATTAAAAACGAAACCAACTCCAAGTAAACGCACGGACTGGAGGATGTGTGCTGCTGTTTGTTTATCTTGCTTCAAGTAAATAATAATAATTTTGCCTCAGAATCGTGCAGTGTATTTGGTTCCGGCCACCGACTCTCGAGCCAAAATTTGCGCAAATAAACTGTTGTTTATATTTACACAAATTCAGCAAATAAATCCAACAAAACCGTTACTTACGACGATCTTTACGTGCACACAGTATTAACAACTTCAGTGTCTAACATAATGAAATTACAAAAAGACATGGCTAGAACGCGAAAATTTTCATGCAACCCCCTATCCCAGATGATCCCATCATCATCATCATCATCATCATCTCTTTCCCAGCTACTCTCTACTTCGCGCTAACTAGCTAATTAATCTCACCCAGACCCGAGTGTGGTCCGACCTTCGCCTCGTCGAACTGCAAAACTGGAGCAGACCGGAGAGGCAAGGTCCTCACAGCAGGCACCAAACCATCGGCGAGGAAGAACTCGCGAAAATTTGCGGCCCAGACAAGGCTGAACGGAAACGGAAAGCAGTAAAAACCTATCCTTTGAGGTTGGGGGTGAAAAAAAACTACGAGACCGATCAGCCGGAGAAGCCAAATCACGGTCATAATTATATACCACCACTGAGCGACACGGGGGTTAAGGAGTAAACAACGGAGAAACACAAAATGAAATCCTCCATCTGGACAGCAGACAGATCGAGATTTCCTGCACATTCCCATGTTGGGTGCGGTTGTTGCATTTTTCAGAATAAACTAAAAATAATGTGCACAAATTATTCGCGGATATAAAGAAACGATGTGGTACAGCTGTGATTCCTTTTCACTTCCAACATTGCCTGGTGTTTGCGTATTTGTTGAATGTTTACGATCAATCTTGCTGTTTGAAGTAATATTCTCCAATCTTCCTCTCTGTTTATTCTTTCAACTTCGCTTTACTCGGTGCCATTTAAGATTCAGTTTAATTTGACTGTTTCGCCCTCTCTGCGACTTCGTGGCCAATCCGCTCGTGGAAAAGCGAGGGGGTACGGCCTGAGGAATTATTTTATTAACCGTACCGAGACACGGTAAACCACGGGCACACGATTTGTATATGTAAACCTGTTTTTTCGTTCACTAATTTTTGCGACCTCTTTGACGCGCATTTGCTTTCCGGATGTTTCATCCGATGGAAGCAAGCAACTGTGTGTACCCAGAAAGTGTGTGTATGTGGATGGTTGTATGTTATTGGCGAAGGTCAACCAGTAATTGGTGGTGATTCGCTAATTACAGAGCAACATCTGGAGATGCTCGGAAGCGGTGCACGGTTTGAACCGGGAGGAGGAAAACTGTACGTAAACATTGGAGCCTCTTTGCCAACCCAAATCCATCGAGCAGGAGGTTTTGGTGCAAGATGGAGATGTACACAACGTGTGATTGTTGAGCAAATTCGATCACGGCGGCGTGAGGGCCACCAATTTTAAGGTCAGATTTTTAAAGCTCCTCAAGGGCAAACTCGGAGTAGCACCAGCGAAAGGTAGATGAATTTCTACGTTGAGTGATTACTTTTTTATCAGAAGGATATGTTTTTATTCCATTGGTGCAGTATTGGAATAAACAAAACCTTATTTACAAGAAACCCCGCAGCCGTAGAAACCAATAAGAGATTTAAGATTTTAATTTAAAATACAAAAAAAATGTTTTTATTTTGTAATATTGTAACTCTCCTGCTGGAAACACATTGTGTAATTTATGTCGAAATTATTTTTACTTTTTAAATGCAGCTCATCAGAAGAGCTTAGTATCATGCAGAATCAAATGACATGTTTTGTTTTATATAACTCACAACACAGCACGTCACAACACAAACAGAAACGACAAGGGATTTTGTTAAACTTCCATGCCATGCAAACACACATCGAAACTAAATGTTAAACCACTTAGACACACTTTCGTACGAATTTTTGGCATTGCAAAAAACCAAACACCTCAAGTGACCTTTGGAAACGACTCCACAGTCTTGTATTTTTTTTAGTAACTCTCCATCTCCCGCTCCGCTCCGAAAACGTTCGCAAATGGTTAACGATTGGCAGCAACGAAAAGCGTTGGTTAAACGGCTTTAAGCGGCATGCGTATTCGCACGACTCCTAACACTGTTATTATCATCATCATCAACATCATCATCGTCAGCAGCAACACCGTCCACAAAAGCGCCAACAATCGCATCGCACAAGCGCAAAAAGGATCGCCCACTAACCTTCGTAGAACTTTGCGTAGGCCGGAGGCTGCCGCTGGCAAAAGCGTAAAAAATACATCGCGGATCGCTGCGGATTCCGGATTCCGGTCGAATTGCCAACAGGAAGTCACAGCCCGGGGGTAGCCGGGGGTTTGTTTGCTCCAAAACTGTGCAAGACCCCCCGTTTTTTTTCAATGGAGCTATCCCGGTTTCTTTTGGGCACAGACACTGCGTCCGCTTTTATTAATATATTGTGGTGTTGAACCGTACGCAACGAGAGCTCGGCGCCGAAGATCAAATCCGGGTAAGTCAAATTGATTATCCTGCGCGACGCAAGCAATCGGAGAAGGGAATGTTTTGGCCACAGGAAAATATAAAATGGCGCGTAATTTTTGTGCCGGACGCCTACACCTACGTTCCCTGTTCAGTGATTTTTCGAAAGCCTGAGAAGCAGTGGATAGGATAGGTTCTAAAACGGGGTTTGTTTTGAAATTGATTTGCTTGCTGCTGCTCTATGTCGTCCACCCTTTCAAGCTACTCGTCTTCCGTGTGTTTTGAATGTCATCCCCTTCGCTGTCCCGATCACACAAACACACACGGATCGAGGTTATTTCGAGGGTAGATCACAGGTTGAAGGAAATCTTAATTTAATCCAACCTTCGCATCACTTTCGTCCGCTATCGACGCAAGGTCGGCACCATTTTTAGATCACTTTAGAGCATCATCGCGGTTCACTTTCGTTCCCCAAGCATCGCTGCTGATCGGTGGACTCTTTATCATGGCAAACAGCGTCTGTCATTCGTTTCTCGATTTCCGGTTTCGAACACTACCATGTCGGCAAAAACGAAACCGGATTTAAACATGCCGTACAAAAAAACCTCCTTAAACCATCCGATGTCTTCGTTTCCTTGGCAAATCTACCCCACGGTCCTTTTATGCCGCTGTCTAACATTCAGATGCACTACCTTCGCACAGGTGTCGTTCCAGGGGGCACTATCTGCCACTCCTAGGGAGTCGCTCCCGATGAGGACCAGTGACACTTCTCAAACGCAAAAGCGACGCAAAACGCGACATTTACGACTAGCAGCGACGATCGACAGGCGAGGCACCTCTACGATGGAACCCTCGTCAACGGAATCATCTTGACGCGCGGAGAGCCACTCGAAAACTGACCGCAAACAGCGGCAACCACCGAAACGATCGGTTTCATTCACTCGGAATCATACAGCGTCTCTCTCGCGTTAGCCGCGTGTTTTGAAAAATCACTTGTTACTCTCGCACCACCCGGCAACAAAAACATCGCGCACCCCTTGGGGTGTGTTGGCCTGATCGTGGTGGTTGCTCTGAGGCAAAAACATCGCGAGAAGCGGCGCCGAAGGGTGAGTTGTTTGAGAGAAAAATGAGAAAGGGGTGCGCGAATGGCTTTAATTCACCACGGCCAAAAACCGTGGATCTCGTTGGCGTTGGCGCCTTCAAGAGAGCGTCAAGTGAGTTTGAGGTAGGAAAAGGCTCGCCGGAGCCGAAAGCTTACGAAGCCTACAAAGCTCGCGGGAGAAAACGTTCGAATCAACCCTGCCTGCGCTCGGACGCGATTCCAAAAACCGCAAGAAACCTTCATCTGCTCTTTGCTGAGCAATGTGATTGCGACGCAAGAAACACGCCATATGGCGCTTAAGCCACACACCTGAATGGCCAACATCCCTCTCCTCACAATTGATTTGAACAGGGTAGCGCTCTGCGCCGACCAAATGAGCTTTTGTGGTGAGTTTTCGAGAGCTTTTTAGGGGATGAAGTGTGCAAGATTTATTTAAATAAACAATATGAATATGGCTTATTAAAATAAAACACATAAAACATTTTCTAAATGCCCAAATTAGAGGGTTTTGTAATCATTAAACTCTAACTCATCCTGCATACTTGATGAACGATCTCAGCGCTAGTTTCACCAAATGAAAGTTTAAAAATTACCTTCTTTAATTATACCCCAAGCATCCTTACTTCCTCTCCCGCGGAGAGAACCTAACGAGACCAAGCGTCGGGCGAACAACAAACTAACTAATCTAATAAACGCTCAAACAACCTCAAATCTTCCTTCCGCGGGCCGGAAAGAAAATCACCGACTCACGCTCGGGGTAAATTAGATCAACACATAAACACTACCCCACGCAGCCCATAATTTCCTCGCGGCACCGGGGAAAGAAGAGCATGCATTAATGAGTGATTATTCTTGTTCTCACATATTTTTTTCGTGCGGTTCATCTACGACCCATAAGAACGTTCGCCTGGCGTACAGCGAAGGCGAGTGGCGACACACCACCGCATCCGGGACGCCTTCATCCATTCCTCTCCGCTCCCCTACTGTTCGAAACTTTACTTCCGTCCACTTCCGTTTCCGACCAAAATCAAGTCGGTGTAGATTTGTGGACCGTTAGGTGGCTCTCGTAAAACAATCTTTACCCTTTGAGGCTAAGGGAAGAGATGTTATTTCTGGGCACCCAATTTGGGAAGGGTGAGCACGAACGATCATTGGACTTTATCAAGCAACCTTCCATCATTTGACTTTACATTTTTCCAACATTGAACCGGATAAAAGTGTCAGCAACATCCATCATCCCATGATGGTGTGTTTATTAGCTGCGTATACATTGTCTCACGTTTCAAGCCAGCATCAGAGATCGCGCAGGTGCACGTTTGTAGCTGTCAGCCGGATTTAGATGCGGTTTTCGCTGGTGGAAGTCGGCTCACGTTTCACAATTTTTAACAGGAAAAAAAAATGATGCACTACCTCAATTGCAAGGTACAGTCATTGTTGCGATGACCTTCACCGAGACGCTGTGCTCGGGAAGCTACGCCTAACCTGATGCAAGCAAGAGCCCGGAGTGCTCTTCCGGATATGACAGTTTTGCCGATCAGCCGATGAAGGATAAACAAACACTCGCCTTATCTGGCACCGTCGTCGAGGGCTTATTTGGTAGAAGCAAAATAATAAACACCAAAATGGTGTGGTGGTGTGAAATAGCAAACAACTGCCTATTGACTTAAAAGATCAACGCATTTGTAAAACATGTTATGATGATCTAATTTATTTAATTTATATTTTTAGAACATAAGGATGGAAATTATTTTTAGTTTAAAAATAGGATAAAATCATTTAAATAGTTTTTGAAACATAACAAGGAATCGTACTACATGGAGCTATACAAAAATCCTGATTTCAAAAAACTAATCAGAAATGGTAGAGTAGGTTGTTGGATAAAAAATAGTTTAAAACAGTTTCTTATTGTTTTCTTTATTATTAGAACCAATAATCGCAAGTCAGCTTTGCAGAAACTTTTGATGCCAAAAATGTTACAAGTAACATTGGATATAATAACAGATTGTTCAAATAAAACGTGTGTATACTTTAAAAAAGGTTCGCATTGATTCGTTTGAAACAATCTTTGAACGTGTGCGAAAAAGCGTATGTATGTAGCTTTGCCAGAGTTAGTGCTAAGTTATATTGTTGGAGACATCATTTCATCAATACCCCAGTTGTAATTATCGCTCATGGAATCCTGAAGACGAATTGCCTTTAATTAAGGTTACATTAACAAATTGTCTATCTTTATTTCTTAACCATTTGTAACCATCCTCTGTTTGCATTTGATTATTGGTTGATGATATCGGTTACAATTGTACCCAATTTATTACCTATTGTTTGACGATCTGCCAGGTGGTTTTAATCAAACAACTATTTCGAAACACCACATGCGCTAGTTTCAACTCCACAACAGGTATGCTGAGTAGGGGAAAAAACGACTTCTATCTCTGTGTGGGGCCTTCTCGTGCCAACCTCTGCTGATCGTACGCACCACCCCTCGGGGCTGCCCGGTGGTATGTGTGTATTATTGTTTTCTATCTTACTTGCTGTGCTCTTACTTTCAATCTCTTCTTCTCACTCCTCCCCCCCGCCTCATCCAACATCCTCCTCGTCAACAAAAGGCGACGGTTGTCAACGATGAGTCCGCGGAATGCCGCCGCGAACCCGCCGAAACCGCGTCGCGCGACACACATTCTTTTGCGTTTCCGCACACAACACTAGCGCGGTGAGTCAAGCGCAGGTGAGCGGAGACGACAGCGGAGACTCAACACCAACAAAGGCCGGCATATAGGCCGGAGCGAGTGGGAAGTGGGTCTGAAGAGGCCGCCCCGGGGCGGGGAACGCAATGAATTAACATTCCAGAACAGCCTCAGCGTCTCTCCGCGCGCCGAACATCGCGACCGCGTCGTTCCTCTGTGCCGATCATCACGATCATCATCATCAGCATCATCACGATCATTCGTGTGTTTGTATTGTGCTGGTTTGTAGCCCTTTTCACGATCATTGCGCTACGATCGTTTGCTTTGCGCGGACACACGATCGCGACTGGAACACCATACAATCAAACAGAGCCACCAGCAACACAACACGACCACCACCACCACCAACCGTATGGACAGTGACCAGATTGGACCACGCGGCTGTCCACGGACAAACACGCCAGTGTTGTGACGCCATTTCGCCACCGGTTCGCCGCATTCGAGAGAGAACTGCAGCAATCCTGCAGCCTTGTGACGTCACCAACCGGATTGGGGTAAACAATGATTTGGTGAGGTGAACTATTACAAAAAAAAACCTTAAAAATAAAACTCAAAACACACCTCCACCGAGTGCCAAAAAGGGGACGACCAGTAGCAACACTAATAAACAGGGAATTGAGAAGATATATTACTTAGGTACTATTATTATGGCATGATAAAATCCAATGTTGGAAAATTGAACATTTTTTTAATTTCTCACAAAAGTTTCCAAAAGAGAAAACATATATTCAACTTCACTGATGATGATACGCTTTCGAAAAGTTGCCCCGGTTTGTGCACAACCGGTCGGAGAAAGTCGAGTAAACGGGCACTTTTGGGAGCCTTCTATCATGCAATGTCATTCAAACAAGGGTATAAAATACTGCTAAATAACATTAATTATACCCACACGAGTGTAAGCACATAAATCGACATATATGTTTTTAACTTCAGTTTGGGTTGAACATTTGATAAGAAAAAACAACACCCGACAAGGGAATAGCATTTATCAGAGCTGATGTACGTGCCAGCCTTTCAACAACTAAAAGCCTATTTTAGTGTGCCTTTTCGCACGAATTGGCATGAATCAAGTTGAAAAAGTACACTTGCGATAATGGTGGGCGAACTTTGTAAATGTTCCCATGAGTTGGCATACATTTTAAATAGCTGAAGCTATGATTTACAAAGCAGTACGCTTTCTTAAAACGACTAACAAAGCGTATATACGCCCTTTATTGCAAGAAAATGATCGCATGTGGACGAGTGCAAGAAAGGGTTCTTCCGGTTTATTATATGTTCTTTGGAATAAGCGAAAATAAACAACCTCATCGCCTCATCAGCCGGAGCCACATCAACAAAGGGCTTTTGCTTCCAAGAATGCGCGCGCTCCGAGATGATGCTTTCTGCTTTTCCCAGGAACGAGGCAATCGCACACATCTTGCAGCCACCATAGAGACCCAAGAGGGCCGGTGGGCCGCCTATGGGAGGGAACCGGGCGAGAAGAACCTCTTAAAATACAAATCAGTGCATGCGAACGGGAAATTTTTATTTATAGGAGGCAAATAGCTGCTGCGCCGTCTTCGCAAGTCCGATTTATTTTTATAACATAACGAACGGCCATTTCTTTACGGTGGCGGTCCCGCGGGATGCAGTTTTCTTTGTGTCACACACTCACACACACACACTGAACGACACGGACGATGAAGCAAGCGTGCCTTTAGGGTGTAAAAGAAAGGGTACAGTGATCTTGAATCTGGTTGAATGATTACGATTTGTTTCAGTTGAAGTGTTTCGTGGAAAGTTTAGTTTATGAATTTTATAAAAACAAATCATTGGCACATTCATGCTACATTTATTGATAGTGTCAAATCCTCCTTTAATCAAGACTTCAGCATCAGCATTTACGTAAAACAAAAATTACTTGACAGCCATTCTGCTTGATAGCAGTGGTTTGTGAACCTCAAACTAGTTAAATCATACTACCCTGGCAATTAGAAACAATTCATTCGGGTACATTAGTGTAACTTTTAAATCACTTACGAACCCGGCTTGGTTAACTTATGGTTTGTGCTACAACTGTTGGTTTAAATAGCTCAACAAGTTCGTTCGTAGTTTTCATTAAAATCAATTTTTTTATTTTATAGCATTTTGTTTATGAAATATCTGGTACAATTTGACTACAAACTTCTGCAAAAATGCAAACATGGAGTCGAAGTGAAAGGAATTATTACAGAATAGGCATCCGTCTTGTTTCATCAAGTTGAGAGATGCGTATGAAATAGTAGCGTTTTGAAGCTTTTAGTGCAGAACAATCAAGTTAACTAATTGTAGGCTTCAGATACCATTTTCAAACTATACAGAGATTTTGTTTTGTAGATACCGGCTTCTGGCCTATACAATTTCATGCACACTTCAAATTACGCCACAAACCCGTGCCAACGGATACTTGCATCCGCAAAAAAGAAAACCCACCATTTAACACTGCATCTAAACCACATCCCAATAGGTGTGAAATGAACGAACGAAAATGCTCAAACAACGGAACCATCGCTCAACGAAACCAAATCTGCTGCATTAACCTACTTTATCACAGCCTCCGGGAAAGGCTCATCGATGCAGACGATAACAGGCGGTACACAGCAGCTCCACGAACGAACCGTGAGGAAAAGCATAACGTAAAGGTGTAAAAGGTGGTGTTGCTTCTATCTTCGGGTTTGGGTAGTCGTAGAACTAAGCGTAAGCGGTAACGGAATGTTCGAAGATTTCCTGTTGCCCGCCTGGAATGCCCGAAAGAGGTTTAATCGCGAGAGAGAGAGGGCATAGAGTGGTAATATCAGGTACCGGCAGCATATGATCAATCATTTCGACAGCACTTAGCGGGTGGTGAAGTGTGCAGTACCGTTTCCGAATGGAACAAAATATTTCAATTATCCGCCATTGTCCGTACGCGTCCGAAACATTCGAACATCAAACGAACTCAGAATTCGTTCATTAACATAAAAAAAGGACTTCAGTAGGGAGAAAAAAACTCCTACCCCAAGAAGAGACCGTCCTTTCCCACACCCAATCGACACGAGTTTAACATTAAACTGCCACTGCTCTGAAAGTGGGCACAATAAGGAGATAATTTGAGTCAATACAGCTGAAATTAATGATTGTTCAATGAAGTGCACATTCAGGAAGGGTGATTTTTATTTCCTCCCACACTGACGTCGACATCCGTAGGTTGCGTTCGATGTTGGGCTATCCCTGATCGGACTTGCCACACTTCATTCCCACCTTCCCCCCCACCGGGGGACTGCATCGAAAGTTTTAACGAATATGCAGCATACATGCACGGTCATCCGAAAACTGCAATTGCGCAAATGTGTGCGCCTTCTGCCCCATTCTGTTTTACGGTTGTGGCATGCGAACTCCCCTTCTTTTCCAGAACATTCCCATTTGCCCAGGGACTGCATTCCCGCCCTTCCAAACTGTATTCGCGAGCCATAGGAAAGGTAGACGATTCTGATTAACGGCAAAAACCCGGGATACGCATGGTGAGAGTAAGGGCGTCTCCTCGGTGCGTAGTATTGTGAATACGCCAAACCCGTACGCACAACGCGTACGCAAGGCAGGTCGGTCGATGATGCACCAGTTATGCTGCCGCCGGCTCCGAGTGCATCATCGTCGAAGCGAACACCAGAGAGAAAGAGAGAGAAAGAGAGCGAGAGTGCA
>KE525303.1:126984-189016 GCA_000441895.2 Anopheles sinensis | reverse complement strand
AAGTAGGTCCCGCGAAGGAAGACCTTCTTGCTTGGTTATCCGTGTCTAACGGAAAATTGTGTCTGGCTTCTGCCGGCTAATTGTCGAAGTATCTGTTTTCTATTACTTCAAGGCTAGTTGCTCCTGCGTGTGTTGGGAGCCTATACCTTTGAAGGGAAAATGATCGCTTCGTACTTTTCGGATGGTGGCAGAAACCAGGAATGCTAACAAAAAACCAACGAGGTTACTCGTATCGGAGTTAAGTTCACATTAAAATTTATTCCTAAATTCGGCCCCTTTTATACCAGAATTTCTTCATAGTATGGGGCAATGTATACATTACATTTATGATAGTGTGCGTGGGAATGTTATCTCCCACGCAGCGAACTTACGTTGCCTAAATTGATATGAAACTCCGGGTTGATCTTATTTGGGTAGAACACATTATCCTAGTCCTCTTTACCCGGAGTTCGTTTTTACTTTGTTTTTCGCTTCATGCATGGAACCGCAGTTGTTCCATGTATGCCTAAACGTCTCGTTTTCAAGTGCATCGTGCCTTTTGATTTTATGAGTTTATTTAGGCCCACGATTGCATTTGATCCCGAGAGGTTTTACATTTTTCGGGTCAGCCTTTCGAGCCGCAATCTACATGCGATTCGAGAACAACGCTGGTGCAGCTACGCGTTGGGTCCGCGTGCCCTGGTTCTTTATGTTTTACCTCGTCGTCTGGTTTCGATTATCGGGCCGTTCTGAATCCTTATGTTTATTTTAGGCCTGCGATCTCGTTTCCAGACGATAAGTTTACAAATAGAACAAACCTATCCGTTGTGTACGCAACAGGGACGTTGAAGACTGCCGTTAGTGTTGGCGGAATCGGGATTTAGATGGCTTGAAAACAGGATCCTTTGACGGATTCTATCGGAATGGATCTCATTTGACGGATTCGAAACAGATTTGATTCGTTGACTTGAATTCGATGTGACTCGATTTTCGTTCAATTCACCGTAAGGCAAGGAAAAATAAGAAGACCATCAATTTTCTGAGGTGTTCTACTATTGCGTTCGAAGTCTACTATCTGTGCAACACTACGCGAAGTCGTTTGCTTACAGGATTGCTGCAACAAAGCTTCAAACGAGCGTCTTCGCTTTGCTCAACAAACCTTGGTTAGAAGTCTAAATAATGGATGAAATATCTAATTGTTTATAATTTATTCATCCTTTAATTCTTATTTACCGATAAAAACTATGCCCAGTAGTATTTAATTTGTAAATTCATGTGTATTTAGAAAAGTATCGGGGAGGGACATGCATCAAGGTTGCTTCTACGAAGATATGCTGCTCCAGGTGAGTTTAAAGACATCTGCCAATTCGTACTCATAGTGAGTACGCAGCCATTATTTCTGTTATCAATTTTTCACACCCGCTTTTGTGAATCAAAAAGCGGCGAATGCAGAAGCGGCGGTCACGTATCAATGGTTCCATATACGAAATATCGTCATTACCTGAAAAAAGTGTAGTGAAAGTACCTGAGCAGAAGTTCCTCACCGAATAGTGCAGTGTTTATATTCAAAACAATAACAATGGAACATTCCACCGAAATAATCCTCACCATCGGCGGTATCTTCCTGGTGCACGCGTTGATATTTTATTTTCTTACTCGTAAAAACGGAACATCAAGGGCAAGCATGTGGTCGTCACGGGCGGTTCCAGTGGAATCGGTATGTGGGCAGCGATCGAGTGCGTTCGATTGGGTGCCCATGTTACGATCATCGCTCGAAAGGTGTCTTTGCTGGGTATGCATTCCGCTAAGTCTAAGCCTTCAAGCATGTATCTTCTCACAATTTTTTGTTTGTTTTTACAGAAAAAGCCCTAGAAGAACTGGAAAAATATCGCGTACGGGATACGCAAAAGCTTCAGTTCCGTTCACTCGACCTCTCGAAGGACCATGAAGCGGTCACTCGCACCCTGGACGAACTGGAACGCACCATCGGACCGGTGTACATGTTGGTCAATTGTGCCGGTATGGCCATTTGTGGTACAGTCGAGGATATGACCATCGAAGACGCCCACCGGTTGATGGACGTAAACTACTTTGCCACCTACTATCCGACCCGGTACGTGCTACCCAAGATGAAGGCGGCCGGTGACGGTATCATCGTCATCACAGCGTCCCAGGCGGCCCTCGTCGGCATCTACGGGTACGGTGCGTACGCAGCGTCCAAGTTCGCCCTCCGAGGGCTCGCCGAAACGATCGCCATGGAAGCGAGCCACCGTGGGGTTAGCGTAACGCTGGCCCTACCCGCCGACACGGACACGCCCGGGTTCGAGAACGAAAACCGCACCAAACCGGAGGAAACGAAGATTATTTCCGGATCGGGCGGACTGGCTAGACCGGAAGATGTTGGCCGGCGGATCGTACGTGACGCACTGAAGGGATCGTTTTTCTCCATCCTCGGCCTGGAAAGCTGGATACTGAGCATCCTGTGCGTCGGTATGGCACCGTGGAAGGGCCCGTTGCTCTGTTTCGTGCAGTTCTACCTGCTGGGGCCACTGCGGTTGATCGGTTTGCTGCTCCAGTGGAACTTCCAGCGAATCGTGAAGGGTTGTGCCAAGCGGCGACAGCAGACCTAAGAAAAAACCCAACCAACCCCGCCTATGGCCCGATCCGGATGCTCAGGAATACCCTTAAACCATTGACTATCCCTAGAAAATAGCGATCCACCGGCAATTTGTAATTGCTTCATCGAGGAAAAACAAAGAAACGCACATGGCATTTATTCTACAGTATTGTAGCACTCATCAACGAACATTTTATTACTCCGGTTTATATTTTCGTCCACCGACAAATGTGTACACAAAAATACAGTTCCACACCATATTGTAACATTGTAGCATGTATTTTTTATTTGCGCCTTGGAAAGAAATGTAACAAAAAGACTGGTTCGCGGCTTTTTCGCTTTAATTTTCAATCAGTTATCACCGAACGTATACAAGTTGTAGCAAAATATGACACAAGTCAGATAGATTAAATTAAAAAACATTCACATTCAATTTCCAATGTGAAGTGAGGCAATTTCAAACGTTCCAAAGATGCTACACCACTTAGTAACATTGTTTAGTACTTTGTTCGTACCGCTCCAAAGCCATTTTCCAGGGTTTGGTTCACGAATTTTACAACATACTTCGGATGCATTCCCAGCATAATGATGGCAAGTAGGTAAACAATAATATTTTAATTATACTCCAAACGACGCGTTATTTTACTCGCTTTCAATTTCTTTCCCAAACACCCACAATTTCTTCCTTCGAAATACCCGAATACGGTTTTGAGTATATAAATTCCATTTGCGCCCGGAGGATGCTATTTTATTCGATCCTTTCTCTTTCTTCGGTTTTACAATTTATTACTTTATATGCATAATTAGTTTAGTGTGATTAGTTAGGTTGAGAGTTTCAGTGTTGTGTCTGTGTGTGTGTTTTTTTATCTTTTTGCTAATTTATTTCACTGTAAGCTGATTCGCCCACAACCATAATAATGTGATCCTTTGCTTCACAAAAGAGAGAAGAAAAAACTATAGAATAAAAAGGCATTTACACTTGGACAAAACATCGTCTTCATCGGCTCCAAATACACACAATCGCACACATGCAACAACAAGAAAACGGCAACGATTAGTGCACCTTAAGAAATTGGGGGAAATACAACAAAATGGGGACACTTAAAATGGTACAGCCAATACAATAATGTGTAGAAAGAAAAAATGAAAAGGGGCCAAAAGCTAACAGCACTGGATCGCATGGCAATGGCGATAGAAAAAAAAGGGAAACGGGAAACGGGTATCTTCGCCATAATATTATCATCAACATGGTTTTGTTTTGGGTTTGTCTTTACAAGATATTTATAGAGTTTGGGAGGAAGGTGGTGTGGGTGGTTTCAGCTAACTAATTTCGAGCCGGAACGTGGTGATCGGTTGTTCGCCGGTGCCACCGTCCAGTCGTCACTTCTACGGTCACTTCACCCGCCGGGTGGCGAACTTTATCCTTCGCTGGCCGGCCGCCGGTCCGTTCGGGGTCGAGTTCGTGCCGATGCTGAACGTCGGCATACCACCGGCACCGACCGGGGCGGCGAACGTGGGCGCCCCACCGAATGCGGGCGCACCGGGTGCACCGGGGCTGGTGATCGCCCCGAACGGTGACAGGGCCGGCGCTCCGGCACCGAAGTTAAACGCTGGCGGTTGCTGCTGCTGCTGCTGGGGTTGCGGTGCGACGGTGGCCACATTGCCAGCGGAGAAGTTGAATGCTTGCGTTCCCTGCTGTTGCTGTTGTGGTTGTTGCGTTTGGCCGAAAGTGAACGGTCCCGGGGAGGCTACATTGCTCGTGTTGTTGTTGTTGATTGGGTTGTTGTTCGCTGCGGAAGCACCGAAGGTAAATGGCGAACCGGCCGTAGGTTGATTGGACGCGGGCGATCCAAACATCGGTGGCGAGGCGACCGCATTCCCGGTGGACGCATTCCCAGCGGAGAAGGAGAACGGTTTCGGTGCCGCATTGGGGGCGTTCGAGCCGAGGTTGAAATTAAACCCACCGGAAACGGGGGCCGGTGCCGGCGCTTGTTGTTGTTGCTGTTGACCCGGTTGAGCCGTGGCACTTGCACCAAAGGTGAACGGTTTGTTGCCACCGATACCGTTGGTAAGGCCACCCGAGGTCGCGTTATTCGCTGCCAAACTTCCGAATGTTGCGGTAGCTCCACCGGTTGCGTTCGTCCCACTACTGCCGAATGTGTTTCCGCCGGTTACCGAACTGTTGTTGGTGGTGGCGCCGCCACCGAACGTAAATAATCCCCCGGTTCCCGATGGTGCCGACTGTCCGGCCGTATTCTGCAGCGAAGGACCGTTGGTGGTTTGTGTGTTGGAGGAACCGAAAATTGACGTGCCAGTGCCAGCAGCCGCCGCCGCCGGATTCGTATTGGTGGCCGTTGAACCAAAGATTGCACCACCACCGAAAGTACCGCCAGTGGCGCCACCGTTAATTCCCGCACCGAAGGCAGGAACGGTACCCGTGTTGTTGTTGTTATTGCTGCCACTGTTGGTGCTACTGTTATTGGCCGCAATGGAACCAAAAATACCACCTCCGGTGGCGGTGGCCGGAGCATTTGGCGCGCCTTGGGTCGGTTTCGAGGCTGCCGCACCGAACGTGAAAGGCGCTGGCGAGGAGTTTGACCCGGTGCCGGCGGTGGCCGTTGCCGCCGAGCCACCAAAGGCGGGCACCTGCGGTGTTGCTCCCGTGCCGGCAGTTCCCGAGCCGAATGTAAACAGTCCACCCGGTGTCGGCGCCGCAGTCGGCTGGTTGGCGGAAGAGGGTTGCTGTGCAGCACCAAAGATTGATCCTCCGGTGGCCGAATTGGTCGATGGTCCATTCAGTGGTGCGATGCTGTTCGGTTTCGCACCGAACGTGAACGGACTCGAGGACGATGTTGGGCCACCACTGGCGGGTGGTGCTGTGGAGGACGCTCCTTGGGTTGCGCTGGTTGCCGCACCGAAAATGGACGTAGTTCCGGATGCAGTTCCACCGAACAGGTTCGTGCCGGTTGCTCCAGTGGCCGTCGAGCCACCGAACAGGTTCGAAGTGGCGGCACTGTTGGACGAAGCCGCTGCCGCTGCCGCAAAGAGGTTCGTCGTCGGAGCCGATGACGTAGTGGTCGTCGTCGTCGTCGTTGGTGCCGTCGTGGAGGCGGCGGCGGCGGAAGCCTTTGGACCACCGAACACGAATGGTTGCGCCGTTGTCGTTGCCGAGGCACCAAACGTGGGGAATGTCGACGTGGTTGAAGAAGAGGCTGGTGTGGACGTCGGAGGGTTTGTCGTTGTCGCTGCCGCACCGAAGGTAAAGGTCGTCGTTGGTGCAGAAACCCCCGTTGCAGCAGTTGTTGTGGCCGCTGTTGCCGCCCCGCCGAAGGTAAATGTTGTTGCTCCCCCCGTAGTTGTGGAAGCGGTCGTTGCCGGAACACCGGAACCCAACACGGAGCCAAACACTGAGGACGACGGTAGAGTACTGGCCGTGGTTGTGGTCACCGCGCTGGCTGGTTTCGCACCGAAAGTGAAGGTAGATCCCGGAGCGCCCGAAACCGGAGCCGGCATGGCAAACAGTGAACCGGAGGAGCTTGGTGGACTGGCCGGTCCCGTTGTTTTCGAGGAAACCGGCGCCGTTGGAGTCTTGAATGCACTAAATGTGCTTCCACCGCCAAAGGTGAACGTCGGGGAGGTCACTGCCACCGATCCGGTGGTCGTCGATGATGTCGTCGAGGTCGTTGAAGCTGTTGCTCCACCGGCGAAAGTAAACGTTGATCCAGTCGAGGCCGTCGACTGCGTCGTCGATTGTGGTGTGGTGGCCACACTGCCAAACTGAACCACTGGAGAAGAGGATGATTTAGCGCCGAACGTTGATCCAAACGTCGGAGTTCCGGATGCCGCTGGTGCGGGAGAGAATGAAATAAGGTTCGCCGACGTTGTGGTCGTCGTCTGTGGAGCATCGGATTTTTTCGCCGCAACAGAAGATGCGCCGAAGGTGAACGTTGCTGTCGGGGCGACAATTCCGGGCGCCGTGGAACCCGTCGGAGCGCCTCCAGTTGGTGAGGTAAAGCTCGCCGAACTGACCGCAGACGGTGTCTTTGCCGGCGATGAGGCACCGAAGGAAAAGACAATCGGTTTCGGAGCTTCACTGACCTGCGACACAACGGGAGTCGGTTCAGTTCGCTTTTCCCCTTCCGTTTGCTTCTCGGAGGTGGTCTCAGATGCCGGAGAATTGGTTCCCAAACCACTATCTTTGATTGGACTGTTGATAAGCGCCGAAATGCCGCTACTCGTAACCGTGGCCGCCGGTGTCGTTCCTGCTGCCCCTGTAGTGCTTGCAGCAGGGGTTTCCTTCGGCCTTTCCTTAGCCGTTTCCGTTTGCTTCGGTTGGGCTACGTTCTGTTCCTTTGCCGGAGCAGCATCGACCGTATCTTTAGTGGTGGAATTGAAGGTAAATTCTAACCGTGGCTGTGACGACGCTGGTGCCGGCTTCGCTGGTGTCGACTCTCGCACCACCTCCACCTCATCATCTTCCTCGCCCTCGTAATCTTCGTCCAGATCGCCGTTCAAACATTTCAGCATGACCGACAGCTTTGAGTTGGAGGGTTTTTTGAGCGGATCACGCGACGAAGTGCCACCGATGCTGTTGGTGCTGCTGCTGATGCCACTCAGCTGGGGCGATTTGTCCTTCGGCTTGACAAACTGCACCTTTCCGCCGCCCTCGCCGTGTTCGTCCTCTTCGCCGTCGCTCGATACAACGGTCGTGGTGTTCTTGACCGTGGCGTCATACGGACGATTGAAGAGCGTTATCTTTGGTCGCGTAGGTTGTTCCCGCTGCTCTCCTCCCATCATCGCCATCGCCGTCCCTGCGGTCGTCATCAGGGTGCTGGGAAGTGTCGTTGCTGGTGCTTTCGTACCAGCGCTGGTAGAACTCTCTTTCCGCCGGATCGTGGAAGAAGGTGAATCGAGCAACATGTTCGAGAACTTTTCCGGTGTCGTCGGTCCCACAAGCATGGTGGAGGATGACGTTGGCATTGCGTATCTCATCGAGGTTCCGGGCGTGATCGCCCCGGGTGTCTGATTCATGTTGAACCGCCGTTCGACACGCGGCAATGGGACACGTTTCGGTGTGTTTACGATCAACGTGCTCGAGCTGAGCGAACTGAGGATATCGTTGTTCTTGGTACAGAATCGCTTCTTCAGTATCTGCCGCTCACCGCCACCAGCTCTATCCAACGTCAACCCGACACCACCTTCCGACGGTGACGATGGACTGCCCGCCTGTTCGCGGCTTCTCTTGGTCGCCATTCCGTGCGTCCCAATCGCGACGGCTGCCGTCGACGACGGTGGCCCACTGCCGGCCGCATCCAGTTCCGAAAGTTCCTTGCACTGCTTTTTGATTCGATCCGCATCCAGCTCCTCGCTGTTGATACGCTTGCGTGATATTTCCTTCAGCGCGTCCAGTACGCTCCGAGTCGGTGTCGCTTCCAGTTCGGCGCACGGCGTAATCACTCGATTCTCCGCATCCGATGCGTTCCCAGCGCTATTGTTGTTGTTGTTGTTGGTGGTGGTGGTGGTGGTCGTGGTGCTGGCGGTGGTTTTTGAGGTACCCGGTACCGTCCCACCGCGACCACCGAACAACGAATCGCTCGCCGACTCGTTGTTTACGCCGGAAAGAAACATGGAACCGGTGCGAAGAATGCTGCTACGCTTGCTTTGCTGCAGGAACGATCGCTCTGGTGCCGCGATCCGAATCGTGCTCAGGCTCCCCCGTCGCCGAGCGGCGTTGTTTGCTCCGTAGCGCAGTTCCTGCTTGCGCAAATGTACCAACGGGAACTGACCCGGTTTGTTGTACACGCTCGACAGTGACTGGGAACGGTTCATCGTGGTTGACTGATCGGCGTCGTAGTATCGTACCAATCGATTCACCAACCCCGGACTTTGCGCATCGGCATAAACTCTGTAAAAAAAAACAAGAACCAGATAAGCAAACAGTTGATTTCAAAAACCGAAACTCAGCAAAGGCTCCTACGATGCGACGGCAAAGCACTCACTGTAAACTTGAACGCCCAATGCTGGAAAGGTTTCCACTGCTCTTGAACAGACTGCGATTGTTTTGCAGCGGTGAGGTGGGCCTCCGTTTGGACTGTCCACCAGGGCTGGCACCGTTCCAAGCGAAACTGCAGTTGCCAATGTGCGTCGATTCCGCTATCGGCGGTGTGCTCAACGTTCGACTTAATGCCCCACCGGCGAACAGGCTCAACCTCGATTTGCTACCACCACTGAACGAAGGTGAGCCGGATGGTTCCCCGGTGGATGGTCGGGCCGTAGCCATCCCCTTCGACGATCCAACTTTACCCACCGATCGATCCTGATCGAACATGTTGTTGTGACACTTCCGCCTTGCTGAGTTGGGAGGGGAGGGAGGGTAAACTTTAATCGATACCGCGCGAGTAAAAAAGTCGCGTCCCGAGGATGGAACGTGTTTCCGTTCGGGTGTCTTGATTGGCGGATACACTTATTCACTACGAACGATACATATTTCGCCTCGCGGAAAGCGGATATGCGTACGACACACAGACGCACTGGGGGTTCACGGGCTTTCGCACTGCAGGTGGTGGTCAACGGTACGTCGTGCGGGTACCGTTTTCTTTGCGCGCATATGGTAGTTCCACGCGGGGGAAAACACTAACCAGTTCACCTCGTCGGCTAACCTTCACGTAACTAACAGCAGAAAAAGGCAAAGTGTGTAATTTCTGCGGCAACAGCGAGACGAGACGCTTCCGCGATGATGATGATGCCTCGGAAACGAATGTGCCTGTGAGGTCCGCCCGTTTTGACATTCGTTGACATTTCAAAGAAAGCGCGCAGCAGCATGCCATGCAATGTGCGAAAGAATAGGAAGGAACTAGACAGAACGCCCTGCGGGAACGGCCTTGATACATAGAGAACCCCCTACAGAGAAGACCCTGAACCGAAGGGTAAGTGCAGGGCTGAGTTGAAAGAAATAGAATAATTTTATTATTTTTATTAAATCCATCTACAAAAAAGGTTTGTTTTATTAACTGTTTTCGAGCGATAGAATCGTTTATCCTTAGCACAAAAGAACTCCCAAAAGGGTTTAATACATTCTAGGAAATCTTCATAGAGTGCAGTATTTCATTCCTTTCTCGACTTAACAAAAAATATTCTTATCAGTTTCAGCATGATTTGAAGATTTTCTACACATGATGCTGCTGGAACAGACAAATATTGCCTGTAGACTAAATAACACTTACACATGTAGAGCATTGTCGGAAAAATGCTCTGTGTCAAAACATTCAATCATATCTTGTTCATGATCATGGGCAGTTACGGTGCCATTTATTTTACAAATTTCCCATCCATCGAATGAATCTACTCATAAAAATGTGTACATTTATTGAAATTCCCATTTATTAATAGCTTCGAACGCTTTTTAGAATGATAAAAAGATAAAAATCACGTCTAGTAATAGTAAAGTAAAGTGTGTCGTACTTAATGTTCCGATACGGATGAGACATAGTGGAAAGCATATTTCGACCTCTACGCGTGGCACTCTACGCACGCAACGCTTCCTGTAGCTGTAATCGAGCGTGCTGGACACGTTCCTCCTGTCGCTTGATGTCCTCCTCTGTGATTGTCACATTGGTCATCAGCGGTTGGTCCGGATTGATAAACACCCCAACGTTCGTATTGAGCGACGTCTTCGAGGCAGTTTGGCCGGTCACGGGGTGGGTGTTGTGGTGCAGGGCAGTAGCTAACGATTGCAGTAGCGTAGTTTCTCGGATGCCCGGTCCGACCGGTCGTAGTCGCTTTGGCAGCTCGATCGTTCCGATCTCCTCGTTGTGCGTATCACTTGCTCCTGATTTCTGTTCATAAAATCAGTGAAATGTTAAGTTAATCGCTATCATTGGCAGTCGGTTGACGAAGGGACATCTGTTACCTCTAGACGTTTCTCCCAGAACAGTTGCTTTGGTTTAACCTGACTTCCATGCTGGAGCTCTCGCTTTACTTTGCTGTTTTCGGGCTCCTGTGATCGTACAACCGTCACTGGCTGTTTGAAGATCGATGCCGTTTGCCTGATCGGTGGGATGAGCGAGGTGTCTGCTCGCATTCCGCGACTAAGTTGCAGATAGGGAGGAACGAATAATAAAAACCGGTTAAATTGATTGCTAATCTAAGGTTTTAAACATAACTGACAGAAACATGCCGAAAAAGATAATATTCAACAAACTTGGTTTAAGATAATAGAACACTTAACAAACCCTTTAAAAAGCTTGTATGAAATCAAAATTAAACATAAAACATTTGCTATAACAACGCCGTTAAAACGTCGTAACCCTAAGAAGGGAAAACTCAGGAATTCCGGATGCGCGTTTTGGTCATTGAAAACTACCTGTAATCGTACTGATGCGAAGGTTTTACACTACATCCGGAGCTAATCGGGGTTGCAGTGAGAGCATTGCTTCCACCAAGCGGACCACCAACACACCCCACGATCGCTCCCGGTGGTAGCTTCCGGCGAAGTGCACAGCTTTGCTGCAACTGAAAGCTAGGGCTATGATGTGCGTGCAGAAGTTGTGCGGCGGCCACCGATGGTGGTGCTATAATGCGGCCCGCGTGATAGTCGAACGTGGACAGATCGATAGTATCACCGAGGGCACGGGCGAGCTGTGGTTTGCTTTCGATTTTCTTCCCGGTAGGACTTAATTTTTGTAGAAAAATGTGCAGAATGCAAAACGTGTCAGATTCGCTCGCGCAAGCAATGAGCAACGTTTTTTTCCAACTCATTGCAAAAGCAATTTTGAATGCCAATTGGTAATTTTGCCATTGAATGAAACCAGAGCCATTCGCTGTGTGCAAAGAGGCTGAGCGAAGCGATGCGAGCTACAGGCTCCCCTACCAAGCCTAGGGCGCTCCAATTTCATCCATTCGTCACTGTCTGATTGCGGTTTGTTTTTTGGGGGACAATTCATGTTCCATCTGGTTAGCCAATATTGCAACTGAATTATGAAAAACTTACAACAATCCCGGGTTCCCGGGAACGGCCTTACCTGTAGTAGTACACATCGACCTTCCCGGCCGAAAGGCCCGTCTTGCGGAGAACCTCTTCCCTTTGCCATCCCTTGGGCAGTGCGACACAATCGTTACGCTTTCGTTCGATGGATACATTCATGGTCGATCACAAGTTGCGACGTTGGTGGCGAAAAACGCTTAAAAGATTAGTTTAATATGCAGTTAAAATGGGATTTTATCTTCTTTTGGCCAATTTGAAAGCGCACGAAGGATACTAGATAGCGTTGTTGTTTGTTTGTTGTAAACTTCTTGCTTTTCCATCGAGCAAGCGGTTGATAGTTATTTGACAGCTTCGACAGTAACCCTTGAGGAACGGATAGCATTAAACTTTACGGTACCGGGTGGGTTGCACAACACGTAAACACACGGTGCATGGAGTCAATTTTGTCGAAAACTTACCGCCTGAAAAGTTCATCTGGCCGCACGTGTAGCTGTGATAAAAGAAATTATGGAAATTTTCGTATATCGCGGTGAATGGGGTCTACCCTCCATCGACTACGAGTGTAGCCGGTTACTGGTAATACGCTGGAACATGCGTCCGATTGGCGTGGCTTACGAAACATCGCTGGCTCGTTGCACAGTACTTAAGATCATTTACTGTTTTCTTCTCTCTAGGCATACCTGAAGTTTTCCGGCGCCAAAGTCACCGTAAATTTCAACGGTAACCCGTTCAGCTCCCCAAATGGCATGTTGCCGTACATGATAGCGGATGGTAAAAAGATTGCTGGCTATGGAAGA
This sequence comes from Anopheles sinensis, assembly GCA_000441895.2. Classification (NCBI taxonomy): domain Eukaryota; kingdom Metazoa; phylum Arthropoda; class Insecta; order Diptera; family Culicidae; genus Anopheles; species Anopheles sinensis. The sequence goes on along the minus strand of KE525303.1, from coordinate 176,640 downwards.
ATCGTCGAACATTTGTCAGCCGCCGGTATAGGCCCACCGGTAGGTAGTACCATCGATGTGCCGGGGGATCAAAATCATTCAACTCTGGTGAATGGGTCCATGCAGTACGTGCAGGAAAATTTGCATCCGTACTTTATGTATATGCTTTGGGGCGATCCAAAGAATGTAGACAGCACACGGACCATCTATGCCAAGCGTATTCCAATCCCATTCAATTTCTACTGCCCCCGGAAGTACACGATACGGACTAACGATATCACGCAATCGTTGGCCGGGTTTTCACTGGAAGATTCGATCGAATTTCACGATGTTTCAGAGGTAGGCAGAGTTGGTAAAAAAATCGCGTAAAATTATATGCAATTTAAATAACTGGTTGATCATTGTACTATTTTCAGTTTGCTCAGAACGCAAAGATGTGTTTGAATTGGATTGCGGCAAAGTTTGAAGAAAATCGGTGGTTCCTAGGCAACCAACCTACGGAAATTGATGCAATGCTCTACGGTTATCTTTCGGTGTTGCTCAAACATACCCTTCCAAACAATGTCCTTCAAAACCACATCCGCCAGTGCCCGAAGCTAGTCCAATTCGTTGACCGAACGACGGCAACGTACTTCGCAAAGGAGGGTTTCAACACATACACCACCACCGGATCCACCGGAGGGCAGCAAAAAAACTCTTCCGGTAGTCCAAATGACTCAAGTTCTTCATCTTCCTCCTCTCAATCGACGAATGATCAGTCGCAAAAAAGTAATGGTGGCCAGACGTTCCACACCGGACAACAGCAGGATCCGGACGATGGCCCAAAAGAACGCCGAAAACGTTACATATTGTCCGGGCTAGTGGCTAGCGTGGCAATGGTGGGTTTTGCCTTGTTGAATGGTATTTTAACGGTAAGTGCCAGAGACCATTTGTATGAATTTCTGAACGGTAAATCACATGCTTTGTTTCATTTTTACAGCTGCCACATGATCGTAACCATGGTAATTTTATGCAGTATGATGATGATGAATCAGGCGATTACGATGATGAAAATTAGCAAGTTTAGTTCTTATTCACTGCCTGTGCTATTCACGTTGGCTGCTTCAACACACTCACAAGCGGCAGATTTGAAACTAGAACCGTTTCAGAAGAATATTATTTAAAAATCAGCCCACAACAGCAATGTATAGTGTTCAATTTGATATGCTTCCTATTGGGGAATAGTAACTCTGTTCGAGGTTGAATAACTTTACTAAAATAGCAATACACGTGGAGCAAAATAATGACGTGATAAAGCTTTACACGCAATACGTTTAAACAGTTTTGTTTTATTGTATTGGCTTATAGTTTTTAAATAGTATATAATAGTATGCTTTATCTAATAGTTCGTCCCTGTCTTCTGAATAAATAAGCTAAATTCACATATGCTCCCACAGCATCAGCACATCCGTTGGGGGCTGCGAAGGTTAGTTAGTGGGATGGAAAAGGAATGAAGTCAACGTGTTTTTAAATATGAATCTCTGAAACTCATCTTCGCTGCGCCGTGACCGGGAGAGTTTACGATATTCCTCTAAGCTGTGCCAGGTGGAGCCTGGTGGAACTGTTGCAACGAGCGCGAATGCTTGAACGGTACGCCAGCCGTGGCGGCCAGCACTTCCTCAATGAACGACCCCGAGTTGTGGATCGTCGTTCCACCGAGGACGATGCGGCAGCCCTCCTGGTTGTACCGATGCACGGCCAGTGCCTCTTCGTACGTGGCTCCACCGACGATGAAAACGATCACCTCGGCCGGCGGCCGCCGAAACGGTACCTCATTCCCCATGATCGGATACTGCGCATCGAGCGGTCTTCCTTTGATGACTTCCTCGAGCGTTCCCTTGAGCACGCACTCGTGCTGGGCATACACATTCTCCACGCCTTTCAGCTCCTTAATTAGATTGCGGGTCAACTTTACCGCATCCGTTATCTTGACCGTGTTGAAAAGTTCCTGACGTGCGACGGTACTAATGTACTCGAGCATTCGCGGTACGATGTACGACCGTCCACCACGATCAAGCAGGAGCTTCAGTAAGCCCGATGTGTCGCAGTTTGCATGCCGCTCGTACCGCATAGCGTAGAGCAGCACCAACCGGAGAGCATTCGCTGCACCCAACTTCCCTTCGGCGACAAGCTTCTTCACCCGCTGCAACTGCGTCGAATGGTCCGCTCGGCAGGCAATCTCCTGTTCCAGCTCGGACACCTCGAAAAGCTGCTGACGGCCAACCTGCACCGATAGCTCACTGATCAGCACCAGATGCTTCGTAACGGTGCCGGACATTTTGCGAAACTGGGGGTATGTTTCGACGAAATTTTTCATATCTGCAATACTCTCGATCTTGCGCTGATCGTGCGCCTTCTTCTGAAATTCGTCCATCAGAACCTTGATCGTGGTGGCGATCTCACCAAAGTTTGCGTACAAGTTGTTGGCATAGAATTCGTCCTGCTCCGTCGAGAGCACCACTTCCTTCAGGTCCTTCGGAACCCCGGATACTCCGGACAGATCGACCCGCTGTTTGTTGATCGTAAGCAATTCGTGCACCATCGCCTGGTAGGTCCACTGGTTGAGCAGTGGTGTGATCGGATCATCTCGCCTGTCCAGTATGAGCAGCAGCGGTGGGGCAGCCCCGTCCTCTGGCGGTCGGAAGCTAAACAGGGCGGTCTCTTTGTTGATTGTTTCGTGCACCTTTTTTGCGAGCGTCTGTGCCACGTTCGAGCCGGCCCGGTAACGTATGGCGGGACGAAATTTAAACGACAGCAGAATGCTCACTAAACCCTGCGTCGATCGTTCCAGTGCCTCCGGGTTCCAGTTGAGGGCCTGCAGGCAGGTGGGAATGTGCAGCGAGAAGAGGTTCGGGTTTACCGGCAGATAGTCGGCGTAGATTTCCTTTACCTCGCGCACCGATTCACTTTCGTCGCTTTCGGCCAGGGCTTTGATGTCCGTTCGGGGGATAATGTTGCTGAAATCTGCAAAAAAATAAGCACGATGACACACTACTGGGGATACAGCTGGGAGTTTAAAGTCTTACTGATGTAGTAAGAGCCATATTTGGGGCTCCGCAGTTCCCGTTGCAGCCTCAACACATTATCCCTCGTCGGGCGGATGAACACGATACACTTTAGGTACTTGAGTCGTTCATTCGATCGGGCAGAGTCGATCCGTTCGAATAGGAACACCTCTTTTTGGAGCATTTCCGACTGTGCAAAGGCCATCGATACTATACTGATCTGTGGGTGGGGCAAAATAAACCAGAGCATTCGTTACTCGAGTGGAGGAAAGCTATTGTTGTATCTAGTGCTATTTTACCTACCGTTTCACGATCCATCATGAGCATCTTCATGCCCGGGCCGGCGTCAGTGATCATTTTATCGATATACAATTGTATTGCACGGATCACATTCATCTTTACTGGGGCTTCACTTCACTGTTTACACGGAATCGGGGATCGAGATTTTACAGTTCATAAAGTGTCCACGGATGCACGTTATCTGAACAAGAAGAGAGATGGCAAGAACCCCGACTCCAGATGGTAAATTTTCTACGCGAATGCAATTATTGACTTTTTCGCCACTGTTCCATTATCAGTTCTATTTTTCTCTGGTGGTGACGATTTTGACAATCATCGCGTAGAAAAAAACGGAGCAACGGAGACGTTCCTGAAAGGAGACATAAGAATGGAAGGCACTTGTACTGCTTTGAAATTAAAATCTACTGGTTAGGATAAAAACTCTAAGATATAGAGTAAATATTTGTTTTTTGTAATACACATCACAAAATATAGTTTTATTCTTTACTAACCGATTAGTTAGTGAGGACTTATTTTTCAAACAGGTTTTTACGGTAGTTACATACGAGCCTGAAGGGTTGCTGAGCGTTGACAGTTCACACAGTTTGGCGCGAATTTGCGCAGTTGAATCAGTAAATTCCTTAATACAAATCCGCTAGGTTACAGCTCGAAATCATGAGGAATTTGTACCGTGTTTCCCATTTGAAAAATAAACTGAACAATGAAATGTTATTCAAAGATGAAAAGTTATTGGCAGGTGGAGAAGTTTACATCACTGCAGCCACTATCGACCGAACGAAAGATCAACTCTACTTCGCCACTCGCGGAGGTTTGCATCGCGGGTATAATCTCAAAGGTCAACAATGGGTGCCGGAAGGAGGAGGAGAAGGAGTTCAGTCCCGGAGGAGGGAAGAATTCCGGGATCCGTTGCTCTCCGATTCTGAGTACAGCTATGGATTTGCAAGCGACGAAAATGCTTATAATTTGGCTGACACGAACAGGGACGAGATAAATCGCGGCGACATTGATACTCTACTACGGAGCGACGCTGGTTACAAAAACATCATCGCTATCGAGCACCTGGTACTGACGAACGAGCTGTGCATCGCTTCATCGGATGGGAACGTTTGGTCGTACAAGCTGGACAGCGGAGCTGTGGAGGAGGTAACTCACTGTCAGCATGGGATTGAGGCGATGCAATGGAGTCCGGACCAGGAAGTGGTCGTGTTTGTCGATATGCGGTACGAGATTACAACGATGAGCAAAGGCACGTTTAAAGATGTTCGGCTAAACGATGAGCAAAAAACGAAAGTCCACGAGAAAAACGCATCGAAATGTAATCGAAAGAAGTTTAAAATATCAAAAGAGGATACTGTAGTCGTCAAAAAACGCACAATGAGCAAAGGCATGTTTAAAGATGTTCGGCTAAACGATGAGCAGAAAACGAAAGTCCACAAGAAAAACGCATCGAAATGCAATCGAAAGCAGTTTAAAATATCCAAAGAGAAGGATACTGTAGTCGTCAAAAAACACGCAATGAGCAAAGGCATGTTTAAAGATGTTCAAAAACGAAAGTCCACAAGAAAAACGCATCGAAATGCAATCGAAAGAAGTTAAAAATACCCAAAAAGAAGTATGGTAAAGTCGTCAAAAAACACGCTACGAGCTGTCGTCACCCCTCTATCAGTTGGCAAGCGGACGGAGAGTTTTTTGCTGTTAATTATGCCGTGACTTTTGGACAGAATGTCTTCAAAGTTTTTAACAAAAAAGGCGACCTACAGCATACGTCGGAGTGTTTTGAGGGTCTATCAAATGCTCTCGCCTGGCAACCATCCGGCAAATGGATAGCGATGCCACAGGTTGTCAGAGGAAAGTTCGTGATTGCGCTGTTCGACAAAAGTGGCTTCCGACACCAGGAAATTAAGACTCCCCTCGCATCTCAAAGCGAGATATTGTCCCTCCAGTGGAGCCCTGCCTCGGAAGTATTGGCGGTAGTCTGGTCTTCGTTGGGCATGCCCAACGAATACGTGGCGATGGTTATATTTTCCTGTATGCAATGGAGAATTCTCAATGGTACCTCAAACAGTGCCTTCTCTGGAGATGCGAAAGCTTGTTCTACCCTCAATGGGATCCAAGAAAGTCGTCTGGCAAAACGTTGCACTTACTGACAAGTACTTTATGCTATGAGCGCATACGATTTGATTTTCGCGTCGATCGTTCCGTGGGGCACGGCGAGGACGATGAGGCAATGATTGCCGTAATCGACGGTACAAACGTATGCTTGAGCTCATTCCGTCGTTCCATTATGCCACCGCCGATGTGTAACTACATATTGACTATACCGCAAATACCTGACGATGCTGTGCCAACATGCGTCAACGCCGTCGGATTCATTCGTTGCCCAGGCAAGTCGGCTAACCTTGAAGAGGATGTAAGCGCCAATGCGTTCTTTGTTGTCGATTCGTGGAACGTGATAACTTTGTACGATATAAAGGTTACGAAACAGAGTATAGATGGTGGCCCAATGCGCACAGTACTATCGGCAGTTAATACATTATTTCGGCTGGATCCAAACCGGGACCCTTACTGCGAACCCAGCGAATCGCTACTCCACTGTTTATGGATTAATCCGGATCATTTCGTGTTATCTTGCAACAATTTTTTAGTTGCCTTATGTATCTCCCGAAGTTCGCTCCAATTTCAGGACTATTTATACATTGAGGATGATTCAAACGAACCATTTGTCGATAATGAAACGATCGGTAGTGTTGAAGCACTGGGCCCGGATAAGGTACTCATTGAACTAACGTCCGGGAGGTTAATGGTGGTAGGGAGATTTATCGTCGGAAAACCATGCTCTATGAGCTACGAAAGGTTTTCAACCAAACTCTACGGTACGCTACCGGAGTTTTGCGAGCAGCTTTTCGTCAGCAAACAACGTTCCACCCCGACCGTATACGCGTTCTCCGAAAGTCATCGAAATCTGTACCATAATGGAACCCTTCTGGCCGCCGAGGTAACATCAGTTTTCCAAGCCAAAACGTACCTTCTATTTACCACCAAGACGGCGTTGAAATTTGTCCCACTGCAAGGCGCGCCTAGTTCCACGATTGTTGGTGAACGTCCACTCGAGGTAGGGTCGCGGCTCGTCACGGTGATCCCGAAACCTTCACGGATCGTTTTTCAGCGCCTTGCGGGCGATCTGGTGGCGATCAATCCGCACAACTTGTCGCTGTGTCTCATCACGAAGCACTTAGAGGCGCTCGAGTATCAGGAAGCGTTCAAAATTATGCGCAAGGAGCGGATAAATCTGAACCTTCTCGTTGACCATGACCCGGAGCGGTTTCTGGCGCGCTTGGGATCACACTTCCTCCCACAAATGACGAACGTGAGCTGGTTGAATCTATTCATCACGGACCTAGCCAACGAGGACGTGTGTCGCACGATGTATGAAAGGAACTATCCCGGGCGGGAAGTGGCACCCAAGGCCTTGACCACCTCCAGCAGCGGTGGGTACAGTGTGGAAGGCAAGATGCAGTTCATATGCGACCGGCTGTTGGATATGATGGACAGCAACCCCACTGTACTTACTCAGCCGAAGATCACTTGCCACGTGAAACAGGGCCAGCTGGAGAAGGCCCTTTCGCTCATATGGACTCTTAAACGCGATCAACCTACACTGGAGCTAGCAGAGAATGCTCTTCGGCATCTGCTCAACCTGACTGAACCTAATGTGCTATATGATGTAGCACTAGGGACGTACGACTTAGATCTGGCACGATTCGTCGCAGATATATCCAAGAAGAACCCCAAGGAGTATCTGCCCTTCTTGAATGCGCTGAAGCGTTATGATGAGCACTACCGGAAGTATCGCATCGATTGCCAGCTGAAGCGGTACGATCGTGCCGTGACACATATTTCACACAGCAGCAGAATATCGAAGGAACGTTCGCGGGAAGTTGTGGAATTGATCTTTAACCATGACCTGTACACGGTCGGGATCGAGTACTTTCGACAGAGTGGTAACGAGGAACATCTACGAAAAATTTGCGAGCAGTATGCATATCGCCTTCGCAAGACGGGCAAACATGCCGAGGCGAGTTTGATGTACGAGCGTACTGGAGACATTCAACAGGCCATCAGTTCTGCCCGCCATGCGTTGGACTGGCGCCGTGTGCTTCGTCTGAGCGCACGATCGATGGACCTAGACGCGGTTCGGCCGGTCCTTCGTTCGCTGGTGCCAGCACTCATCAAAGCAGGAGATTACGAAGCGGCGGCCACGATTGCCCACAAACACTTGAACGATATCCAGCTGGCGGTGGACTGTCTGCTGAAAGGCTTCCAGTTTGAACGGGCCCTTTTTGTGGCGATTTCCGGGGGAAAGAAGCTAGCACGAGAGCTGCATAAAACGATCAAAGAAAAGCTTCGCCAGTATCTAAATCAGCACATTACCACTCTCTCCTCGGACAAGGAACAATTCTTACGCCAAAAAGAACGACTAGCGGTGGTGCGAGAGCTAGGAAAAAGGACACAAGGTTTGGATGTAGGAGAAGACGAGGGTGATTACGGTGAATGCGATTTGTTTTCGGACAGTTCCAACGATGCCTGTTCGTGTCGCAGATCAGGGTAAGTACCGCATGTGTTAAAACTGTAGTAATAGTAATATGCATAAAATAGAAACCCCACGTTATCGGCGATATTATAGGTCGCACGGGTGTCGTGAACATGCTTCTCTATCATTTCGATCAAATTTCGATTGAGTTTATAAAATAAACAGCCATTATGTAAAATTGACATACCAAAAATATCCTTAGTATGGCTCGTTTTTAACATGATCTTAATATTTTGTAGACAACCGCAACGCTCGGCCAAGAAGCGTCGTATTGAAGAACGCAAACTGCTTTCCCTTAAGGAGGGTAGCCCGTTCGAGGATCTTGCCCTGATCGATGCCCTCCACGTGCTAATACTTCGCGTCTGCTGTGTTGAAAGGCAGCACCACATTCGTAGTATATGCCAGGTGGCATTTGAGTTCGGCTTCGACACGGAGGCGCGTACCATTCAACGGGATCACGAAGGCCTTATCCAACTGATTCAGCACTCGATGGATACCATCTGGATACCGGAAATGATGGTCCGCGGGAGATTACCAACTAGCGAGCCAGCGACAGGAAAAACCTTCTCTTCTTTGCTACATCCACAGGCCACCCAGCGGTATGCTTTGTTAGGTAAGGTTGTGGAAAACTATTAACACATGGTTTGTGAACAAAGCTAGCAAATGAACCTTATTTATCCTTATATCTCTCCTTCTAGAACCTCATCAGAGATACAAGCCAGACATTCAACTGATTCCATGGTTGTGGGATATACTATCGTAGTGCTTGTGCCTGTCCCTGGACTTGACTGGTATTTGTTACGATGGACTTGACTGGCATTTGGTTAATGAAAATGTTCACCTTTAGCTCTGAAAGCTTTATGAATTAATGAAAGGAATAAACGTTTATTATACGTGGTGTCCCGCTCACAGCAGGGCCATTCGAATTCGAATACGATTTTTTATTATTTTTTATTTTAAAAATTTGTTACTCTCTGTTACTGTTACTAACGTTTTTTGAATTAGTAAAAAAAATCATGTGACGGCTTTACCTGTATAGCACTGTAACTGCTTTGTTTACTTCGAATGCCGGTAATTCCGTACGTTTCTGAAGGGTAGCATCGTGTTGACAGTTCCGGTATCATCGATGAAAACAAACCAAAAACGTGTCCTGAGAAGTTAGTGTATTTGCCGCGCAGTTTCTTGTGCTTGCAACAGTTTTAATCGCTGGTTAACAGATTTTTTGCTTCCGGACACAATGAGGAACTTGTATCGCGTTTCTCATATGAGATATTATTTAGGGGACAGAAATGAATCCGAGGATCATTCTGAGGAGCTCGAGTGCAGTGCAGTCGCCATCGATCAATCGAAAGATCAGGTTTATTTCGCCTCCAAACGTGGAATTTTCCGTGGACAGATTATTCAAGATGAAGATGTGTCCATTGGAAGATTCTTTCAGCGACCTTGACGAATCTCAGCAGGAATCGCACCTCGGAGAAATCGAAATTCTGCTACGGAGGAAACGCGGGATACAAAAACATCATCGCAATCGAGCACCTGGTACTGACGAACGAGCTGTGCATCGCTTCATCCAATGGGAACGTTTGGTCGTACAAGCTGGACAGCGGAGCTGTGGAGGAGGTAACGCACTGTCAGCATGGGATTGAGGCGATGCAGTGGAGTCCGGACCAGGAGGTGGTCGTGTTTGTCGATAAGAAGTTGAACGTTGTCACTATGATAGGCAGCGAGTACGAACCGATCAATGAGGTACAGCTGAAGGAGGACACGTTCGGTGACCGTGCCTTCATGAGCGTAGGCTGGGGTAAGAAGGAAACGCAGTTTCGCGGATCGGAAGGCAAAGCAACCGCAAAGAAGCCGAAGAATAATGAACCCGACGACGAGCAGCAATCCGACGATGACGATCAAATCCGCGAAGAAGATCCGTACACCTGTATAAGCTGGCGAGCGGACGGAGAATTTTTTGCCGTTAGCTACGAGGCACCCGGCGGACAACGTGCCTTTAAAGTGTTCAACAAAGAAGGCACCTTACAGTACACCTCCGAGCGGTGCCAAAACCTGTACAGTGCCATTGCCTGGCGACCATCCGGTCAATGGATTGCGATGCCACAGATCGTCGGCGAAAAGTTCGTGATTGCGCTGTTCGAAAAGAATGGCCTTCGTCATCGGGAAATCGAGACTGACCTCACGACGAAAGATAACGAAATAATATCCCTCCATTGGAGCCCCGACTCGGAAGTGTTGGCCGTGGTATGGTACACCCCAGGAGAACAGGACAGTAATGTTTTCCTGTATGTAATGGGCAATTACCACTGGTATCTCAAGCAGCATCTTCCATACCCATGTAACGTGTACGGCGTTCAGTGGGATCAACGGCACTCGGCGGGAAAAACGTTGCACTTCTTGACAAACGCCCGTTACTACGAGCGGATTCGTTTTGATTTTCGCGTCGATCGTTCCGTGGGGCACGGCGAGGACGACGAGGCGTTGGTTGCCGTCATCGACGGGAGAAAACTATGCTTGAGCTCATTCCGACGTTCCATTATTCCACCGCCGATGTGCAACTACACTTTGACTCTGCCGGATGAAAAGGAAGGACCGCTAGACGAATTCCCAAAATGTATCAACGCCGTAGGCTTCATTCGGTTCCCAGGCAAGTGGAAGCTGGATACCGACGTGGAAGAAGATGCCAGCGTGAATGCATTTTATGTTATCGATTCGTATAACTTTGTAAGATTCTACGACGTATCGCTCACGGAAGAGGGCGAGGAAAATGGTCCGAAGCGTACGGTTCTATCCGGTGTAAAATGTTTGCTACGTCTTGCGCCGTTAGACGATGCGAGCAGTGGCGAATTTTATGACATTCTTATACACGGCTTGTGGGTAAATCCAAACCATTTTGTGCTCTGCCGCAACGCGAAGTTTGTTGAGCTGATACGGAATTCTTTTAAGAGAGATAAACAATACTACGTAAAGATTGATTACAACTCTGCCGAAATAAACCCGGAAAATGAGTCAATCGGTTGTGTTGAAGCCCTAGAATCGGACAAGGTACTCATTGAGCTAACCTCGGGAAGATTGTTGATGGTGGAAGGATTTAAAGAAGATGTGATGCCCGCTTGGAAGAAAAATTCGTTCCCTATCAAACTTCACAGCACGTTGCCGGAGTTTTGTGAGCAGCTTTTCGTTGACCGACAACGCCCCACTCCGATCGTGTATGCGTTCTCCCAAAGTCGTCGCAATCTGTACCACAGCGGAACTCTTCTGGCGTCCGAGGTAACGTCTGCGTTCCTTGCCGAAGCGTACCTCCTCTTCACCACGATCGCCGAGTTAAAGTTTGTCCCACTGGGAGACGCGCCGGGTGGCACGATTGTTGGTGAACGTCGGCTTGAGCGGGGCTCGAAGCTCGTCACGGTCGTCCCGAAAGCATCACGCACCGTGTTTCAGCTTCCCCGGGGCAACCTCGAGGCGATCAATCCACGCGTCTTGTCGCTGTGTCTCATCGCGAAGCACCTCGAAGCTCTCGAGTACCACGAAGCGTTCGACATCATGCGCAAGGAGCGCATAAACCTGAACCTTCTCGTTGACCATGACCCGGAGCGGTTTCTGGCCAATCTGGGGTCACACTTTATCCCGCAGATAACGAACGTAAGCTGGTTGAATCTATTCATCACGGACCTGGCCAACGAGGACGTGTGTCGCACGATGTATGAAAGCAACTATCCCGGGCGACAACTGACTAGCGTCAATAGTGGCGGGTACAGTGTGGAAGGCAAGATACAGTTCATATGCGACCGACTGTTGGATGTGATGGACAGCAACCCCACTGTACTTACTCAGCCGAAAATCACTTGCCACGTGAAACAGGGCCAGCTGGAGAAAGCCCTTTCGCTCATATGGACTCTTAAACGCGATCAGCCCACACCCGAACTGGCCGAACAAGCGCTTCGATATCTGCTCTACCTGGTCGAGGTAAATGTGCTTTACGATGTGGCGCTGGGAATGTACGACTTTGGGCTAGTACTGTTCGTCGCCACCAAATCGCAGAAAGATCCGAAGGAGTATCTGCCCTTCCTGAACGAGCTGAAGCGTTATGATGAGCACTACCGGAAGTTCCGCATCGATTGCCATCTGAAGCGGTACGATCGTGCACTGGAGCACATTTCGCGTTGCGAAGCGAACGACGAGCGTTTGCGGGAAGCGTTGGAGCTGATCGTCACCCACGACCTGTACACGGTCGGGATCGAGTGTTATCGGACGAGCGGTAACGAGCAACATTTGCAAAAAATTCGTGAACAGTATGCCGATCACCTTCGCAAAAAGGGGAAACATGCCGAGGCGAGTTTGATGTACGAGCGGACGGGAGACATTCAACAGGCCATAAGTTCAGCCCGCCATGCGTTGGACTGGCGCCGTGTGCTTCGTCTGAGTGCACGATCGATGGACCTAGAAGCGGTTCGGCCGGTCCTTCGTTCGCTGGTACCGGCACTCGTGGAAGCAGGAGACTATGATGGGGCGGCCACGATTGCTCACGAACATTTGAACGATGTCCGGCTAGCGGTGGACAGTCTGCTGAAAGGGTTCCAGTACGAACGGGCCCTTTTGGTGGCAATATCCGGGGAAAATGAGCTAGCACGAGAGCTGCATGAAACGATTAAAGAAAACCTTCACCAGTATCTAAATCAGCTCATAAACGTCCTCTCCACCGACAAGGGACAATTTCTGCACCAAAAGGAACGACTGGCGGCGGTTCGGGAGGCACGAGAAAAGGCGCGAACCGTTGGTTCGGCGGACCAGGGTGATGTGGACGGGGAGGGTGATTGTGGTGATTGCGATCTGTTTTCGGACAGTTCGACTGTTGCTTCATCGCGCCACACATCGAGCAGCGGTCGATCTGGGTATGTACAGAGTTTGATGCGATTAGTTACTACAATAAGCTACCAAACTCAATACCATTTTCTACTGTCATGTAATTTATTGCTCAGCTTTTTGAAGAATATTGAGAGTGTTACTGATTAATGCCTTAATTCAATTAAATACCAACTTTCAATTTCTATTTATTTTTAGTTCTTTCACACTTGTTATTTTGACACTTTTTAGTAATAAGAATAGAGATAGAGTAGAGTTTCGTCACAGTATTCTACAGAAAATAAAGTCAGTTCGATTCAATATTCAAACAATGGCGGCATAGTTTATAAGATCCGCACAACCTTATTATCTGAAAAATTAAACCGTCTGCTTAACCTTTACTGTTTTCCATTAAACCATAACTGTTTACCCCCTATCCATGTTGTTGGCAGAAAATCGCACCGTTCAAGCAAGAACCGCCGTAAGCACGAGCGTAAACTGCTAAACCTGAAGGAGGGTAACCAGTTTGAGGATCTCGCCCTGATCGACGCTCTGCATGGGCACGTGCTTCAACTCTGCAGTGTTGAAAAGCAACGACACGTTCGCAGCATCTGCCAGGTGGCACTGGAGCTTGGGTTTGATGTCGAAGCGCGAACCATCCAACGCGAGTATGCGGCCCTTTTCCAGCTGATACGGTACTCGCTGGATGCCATCTGGATACCGGAAATGATTGTACCCGGTAGTGGTCCCTCGGCAACCGGCGAGCCAACGACAATACAAACCCCAGCGGATTTGCTTCAGGCACAGGCAGCACAGCGTTACGCCTTGATAAGTAAGTTGGTGACAAATAGTAGCCGTAAGAGTCTGGAGAGAGAATAGAAAATAACTGTCTTTCTTTCTTTCGATTGTTCCCTAGAGCCTCACCAGCGATACAAGCCCGACATTCAGCTGATTGCCTGGCAGTGGGATATTCTAAAGTAGGTTGGCGCATAAGAGAGAGCCTATCGACGAAGAAATTCGAATGTTATTTAGCATGAACTAGCAGCAACACAGAAATATGTGGAAGAAATAAATTTAATTTTACATGCTCAGCACATATTAAGTAATGTTTGTGAAAACCAGCCCCCTGCACCAGATATCATGCACTCTCGGAAAATTGCAACACACCGGTTATGTGCGGGTCATCATCACATCTCAGAAGCGTTTGACACCGATCCGATCCGTACATTGTTTTCGATCAATTTTCCATTGCGTCAGGCTTGTCGAAGTAATTAGAATGTGTGTGGGTATGCTCATTCGCAAAGTTTTCCGCATTGCGTCGATCGCTGATCGCGGCCATCACGCTTGATATTGATTGATTTCTCCCACATCGGTGGTGCACATCGAGGCGATCGACGATCGGTTATTTCACACAGCCATGCTTTGTTTTCTACGTTTTTTTTCTCCAAAAAAGTGAGGCACAAAAGTAGATCATACTGAAGTGCATCGTCGGTTTTCGGGGGAAAATACAGGGAAATGAAGAGGAGCAAAGGCAATCTGTGTCTGCGGCCACAATTTTTCGTCAACCGCGCAAACTAAGAGATAGTTATTGTGAGAACTTAATTATGTTAAACTTCAATATATTGTGGTGTTTAAAAAATATGACTTTTTTTTTAATTAGACCGAGCAGTTGGGTTGGAAAATAATTTTTCATAACCTTACAAGTACATTTTACATTCTTTTTAAACATGGCGTTGGCAAACATGGCGGCCTCAATAAACCATGGCTTGCTTTACCTACCTATACTAAATAAATGAATATAAATTATACCCAATTGTTCGTTGAAAAGATAATTTGGTTTTACGCTTCCTACATTTAATTTACGACAATCACAAACGATTCTGGTTAGAACAACGATCAGTTGCCTCAAAACCACTGACATTTATCAGCGGTTATCAGCAAAAAGTGGGTGTCTCAAACTGCCTTGGGACGCATGTGGCGCGCGAGTTAATCCTCCCACCGATCCGCTGATACTGGATTTACTTGGCAAATCGTTCTTCGACCGAAAAGCCAATCTAAAGCTAGGAATCCACTTCGACGATGTTTAACCTATTACCTTCTATTGTTTTCTGCGTTGCGTGCTTTATCACCCGGCAACGCGCAGCAAACGCTCGGAAGGAAGGTACGGAAATCATCGTATTAAATTAATCGCATCGGAGGTAAAGGGACGCATAATTCTGCGCCACCGTACCGTAACCATCTCGCCATCATGGTTGGCGATAGGTATGCCTAGTCGTACACAAATTTCCGCCATTTTCGCCATCGTCTTTTTGACATTGAATTGTGCGCGTTGATTGGGCTTTTGTTCTTCAGCCGAGCTGGGAGAGCTTGTTGGCCCTTGTTTGGGCGGATGGTGGAGAAGGGATGGCCGTTGTCTCTTTGATTGGGCAACCAAGTGGCCGTAAAGATGTTTGATAGACCAGTGCATGGAGCGCAATAGGAAGCTTGTTTGTTTGTGATAATTACTAAGCAGCGGTATGAATGATTTTAAATGCTCACACATCAAGCGAAACGTTAATAACTGTGATCGAGAATGGTTTCGAAAAGCAAAACAATATCCAAGGATTTCATTTACATTTACTTGTTAGTGCATATGTTTTGTAATCAATAGTTTACAGTTGACCTTGATCAATAAAAAAGATTATTCATTTCCCATACCGGGAATCGAACCCGGGCCTTCCGGGTGAGAGCCGGATATCCTAACCACTAGACAATATGGGATTGTTGATGATCTTGCTGTTTGTAGTAAACAGATACACTGAGCCAAACATAAGATGGATAGATTCTAGTTTCTAATCCTACATATACCACCCATCTGCTCCCAGAGAAAGTGAGAAAGCGATAGAAATTGTGCATTCGAGTGCATCCGATCAGCACCGAACGGCGCAGGCGCAAAATACGCAAGCATGTTACGCGATTGCCGGTAGGTGGTAGAAATCGACGCACATAAAGCAAAACAAAGAAGAAGAAAAAAACAATGAAAAGGTTACAATCTTACGATCCACAGATTGATCATCTCGATGCATGTCTCCTCCAATGCGGGGGATGCAGGGCGGTCCGTAAAATTGGCATGTGCTCATCTAATGTTTCGCGAACCTGGTACTCTACCAAATACACGGTGAAGTGGGTGGAAAATTACCGGATAACATCAATATGTTACGATACGTTTCGGTGCCGAGAAGCACACACTATTTGAATCGGATTGTTGCACTGTTTTCCTACTCTTTGATTTCTTCGTGAGCTGGAAAAATCTTTTTGTACGTTGCGCCTTTCATTTTGAGCAATTTGCCTTTTTTATGTCTGGTACGAACTCAATTTCGAGGTTGCGTAAAATGTTTCGTTGAAGATTGGTTGAAAACCCATCCCACATTTAATGTAGTTTTATCAAACGAAAAGCGCTGTGTGCGTAAACAAGAAAAAAGTACTAATTTTCAAATAAATTTTAAAGTAGTTTTTATTGAATAATAATTATGTTGGTAAAACTCTGGATATGGTGAAGGTACAAGATACTGTTTTCCGCAAACAAAAGTCCTAGTAATAAAGTGGCCAATTAAAAATCAAGGCTGAGTGTAGCGATTAAATATAAATGTAAACATTACGCCAAGCTAATCGAACATAATGCAACATTTAATTTCCACCCCTTAAGGGCCCCACCTTTAACGCACATTACATCCACGAACTACGAGGGCTGTTTAACGAGTCAATTTGCCCCAAACCATGCCTGATAACGGTCGCGCAAATGGTCTCTACGGTAGGCATTAAACATAGCCGGTTTGGGGTCAAACCAGCGAAAATCTGGTAAATTTATAATAATTAGCTACGGAAAGCACGAATTCGCATGCCTCTGATGGGAAAGCAAGTCGTTTGGTTTGCGAATGTGCGAATTTCGAACGAACGGTTAGTTTAATAGGGATGAGAAACCGGTCATTAAGTCTCACTTAGGAAGCATTATCGGTGCTCGGGGAAAAAATTTTAATATTTCACCAGATGGTGAACTGTTTATCGGGATAACTATTCCGAATGACTACATGTGACTTATATTTAAAAATTCGTAGAGCCTTACTATAATCGTAATGTTTTTTCAAACAGATGGTTGTCAAATTTTTCTTTGTAATCGACTACAAGTAAAATATTGCAATATCATGATATATATATATTTTACCATGAGATCAGATTGTCAAATAGATTTGGGCGCATTTAAAAATGGCCGAAACGCAGGAAAATTAACGATCTCGATCGCTACATGCACTGATTTCGATTCGTTCAGCCAATTGCTCGCAGAATGTAGACATAGGCGAATTTACACACTTTCGCACCTTCTCTCACCCTGTGTACGTTCGATCGCGGATAAAAATGGCGTTCCGTTCGAACGATCTCAATTCTACCCTGCTTTTTTTTGCGCACCATTTTCTTTCGTCGTTGTTGTGCCGATTGGAAAGTGCGTTTGCCGGTGTTTTGGTGGTCGAAGCAAACCAAATAGATCTACAATGGACACGGGACTTCCAAAACTGAGCTTCCTGGCGTTATCGTTCGTTGTCAGTTGATCCCTTGCGTTTTTCGTCGGCCCTCGTGGGGTGGCTCGTGTAGAGTGCGCGCAAATATTGATTTTTACCTTCTATTGTTCGATTAACACCCTAATGGTCCCTCTCTCCCGCTCTTGTGTGCTGAATGTGTTGTTTTATCCTCCATCTTGCCACCGGCCGGAATGGTGGACGGAATGGTGCGTTGAATTTTCCCTTCCGTCCGGTGCTACGCTTTCCGCATCGGGTGGTTAGTTTCACTCGCACAATCTCTCTCTGTCTTGTTTTGTTATTTTATCGAAACATCCCCCTCGGCCAAACTTCCTTCCAACCCTCGTCTACCCACTTGCACCGACATGCCGGGTATGTTCGGGCCTTACCGAATGTGTGTGCGAGGGCCGTTCGGAGTGTGAAGATTTGTACCGAAAATGTATGCTGTACAGTTATAATTGCTCCGGTGCGCCGCTTTTGCCTATGATTACGGTGCGCGACGGCGCTGGTGCGGTATTTTTTAACAATCGTTAATCATCTTTCTCGCGCACCGCGGCTGCTGTGTGAAATCATCTCACAGCTTCTCACCAAGGAACGCGCCCAAAGTCATCTCACCGATCAAACTTATCTGGTTCTCTATTATTGCTCTAATGCCCATGCCGGAGGGTCGACTTATCGATGAGTTGGAAATATTAAATCTAGTGCATTGTTTTTTTTTGATAACCTTTTTAAATTGATTTTATCTCCCCCATGTTATCTTCCCTGAACAATATCTAATTTGGTAGGTTGTGGGTTAAAGGTTTCATTTCAATAGGGGTTTCTTCTAAATTTAGTTAAATTTGGATATAATTTGGATTCTGATTGATTATCAAAAAATTTTATCCTGTTTTATGAGTTACTTCCAGATGTTGCTTTATCATTCTTCACGTTACTCTGGGAGAGTTCGAGAAAAGCTAACCGATCGGACCGATCACGACCAGCTTGATGGATGGGGCTAGAGTGGAGTATCCTGTATACCTCTCAGCTTGTCAAAACAGTTCCCCAAAATCGAAAAAAAAATTCCAAAAATAAAACACCATCAGCCAAATTTTGTAACCCCATTCCGGGGAAGGCCCGGCTCGTGTACTGTATTGAAGGCAAAAATGGAACATCGCATATCGGAACGCGAACACGAACGCCTTCGGCGCCGTCGTAGTTCCCATGGCCTCGATCGGAAGTGGAGATGTTGTTTTTGTTTTCTTTTTTCATAATTTTCTCCATTCGCTAGCTTTGCCTCCCGTGGTTTCCTCGTCCCGTCTGCCGCTCAACTTGCGCACGTGGTCAGGCCAAAGTTCAGCGAAGATGACTATTCAAGCGCCATGCATGGTCGTTGGGGGGTTTGAGCCCGCAAGGATGTAGCAAACTTTCCCCATCTGTCCGTTTGGGACTCCACCGAGTGGAAAACGCCTTGCAAGATGGAGAACGGTACACCCAGCCTCCGATCGTCCAAGGGCGCCCGTCAAGGTGGAGGTAGCCGCGTTGACTGATCGAGCCAGCATAATGCTGATCAAACAGGGGTGGAAAAATAAATTCAAAATTAATTTGTGATGCACTTGACTGTACTTTCTGGCGGATTATTTCGAACTATGGCAAGAAAGCAAGATGTCTAGTAAGTAAACAATCTAGAAACTGACAAAAAACGTTTGATTAGCCTCATTAATGTCACTGTCTTGTCTAATCTCTTCTTTGACTGGAAAACAAATGCATTTCTTTTCTTAAATAAAAGATGCGCATAACTTAATTTTTGTATCAACATTGAATTCACGTCAGCTGCCCACTTCGTTGCAGTAATGCATTAATGGTGGGGCCTTTTTTCCGTTCGAACTTTCTCGAAACACTACGCACACTATTTTCCGATGCACTGTGTCAGCCCGGCCCAACTTTTCCTTCTATCAGCATATTTTTTTCTGTTCCACTCCGTACAGCATTCCGTTAGCTATCACGTGTGCGGTTGATATTGGATACTAATTTTTTAATTGGCGTTACTACGACCCGGAGGAAAGCAGAGAGATGTCTTCAGCCCTCCGTCAAGGATGTAATTCCTTGAGGGTAGCCATTGCAACGTAAAGGAGGATGCACCGGCCGCATGGAATGGAAAGCTAAATCATGCTCTAGCTAGTCAATCTCGTTTTTCTCTCTCTCTCTCTCTCTCTCTCTCTGATTTTCCACTGATATGGTTAAGCTGAACTGGTAACGGAAGATATTTAGAGAAATGAACGAATGTTATAAACTTGTTCGCTAATTGCCTGATGTTCGTTAAGTTTTCTTCCGTATCATTTCGGTCCATCGTTGCTAGGGCAAACATACATAAATATGTGTTTCATTTTAAAAGTGGTATCTTCTGTTATCTCTTTAAACTGGGCTAATAACTATGCATTACTTTTTATTGTTCTAAATCGTTGGACTGTTTTCCACGTGGAATGAAACCTTCAAGTTGCTAACGTAAAGTTCAAAAAGAGTATTTTTCTATTTCGGTAGGAAAGCGGGAAGCAAATCTGACGACCGGTAGAGCAGGTGACCCACATCGGATAAGTGAAGCTTCGGTATGATTGATGTATGTTGCATGCTTCCTTTCCACACAAAACACTCCTGGCATTCTTTTCGCTGCCAGTTTTCACCTTCCATCGGTTCAAACAAATTTAATAAAACATTGGCGAGCTGCTGTTAATCACCCATCTAACGGAGCACTCCTCGACTCCGGGGCTTCGGCAGGTTTGGCCCCCCTCAAATCAGCGGCTTAAGGGGCAAATTGCTGGCCACGCGGTAAGGAGCGAAAAGCCAAAGAAACAAACTCAACACGGCCAAATTACACACGGTACATGGCGGATCTGCATGTGCGAATCGCGTACACATTCCGGGTCGGCTCGGGGTGTTTTTTTTTTTTCATTTCGTCAGACCTCCTTGGCAAAAACTCATATGCAAAGTAGCGCTCTGCACGATTGTTGGCGTGGAGATGGGAATGAAAACGGAAAAGGCAGGATGAACGAAAAGATGAGCTACGAGCGAAGAGGAACAAAACCGGAACCTTGATGTTCGTAGCTGAGGGTGTAACAGAGCGGGGTCACTTAGCGAATTTCTCTCCATAATTATCCTGGAGAATCAATCATAAAATGATCGCATGAAAACCCGCGCGGATATGTATTGGGATGAACATTTGTTACCACCAATTTTTCGATGTGTTTTGGTTGAATAAAGCTTCTCAAAATTTGGCTCCCGGCGATTTGAAGGATGTCCTCATTTCTTCTAGCTTCTACCCGAAAATTACACTGACTACACTGTTGTACGTTCGAAAAATCTTATTCTTGCCTTTGCAATTATATAATGGATCATGTAAGTATTTATTAGAACGATATTTTTTTACGATTCATGGCGATGCTATTACTACTTAAAACTCTTTAATCTTGGAGACAATAGATGCACCTATTGTCGTCTATTGTAGAAGTAAATTTCCAACTAGAGGTTTACATAAATTTCATCATACGCATGCAGTGTGAAAAACATGTTGTTTCAATTTTCACGTATGCAAGCGTCATCACATGATTGGTACAGAAGGTTATTCCAATTACTACCTCGAGGTAATGGCGTGGATAGTAAAAATAGACGTTAAAAAGAAATGTGGATCCACAGTGTGAAAAGGGGCTCGAGTGGTTTATGCAGACGATGCGTAGGTGAGAAAATTTGGACGCTGAAGGCATCCATAATGTTTCATTAGATGAAAAAAAAAACAAAGAATGTTACACATTCCGCACCAGTTACACATAGGTTAGGCTGTGGGTAAATTATCGAAATGCGAATGGAGTTTGTGTTCGTCTTGGGAAAAACACTCTGACCGATTGGTCAAATTATGCTCTTGCATCAGCAGCCAAGATTCATTAGTGCTTGTTGATCGATATATTTCATATGCGCCATTTGGCAATAGATTTGTTCTAATTTATTTATATAACCATGAAAGCACTTCATCTCCAATTAATCCAAAACGTATTTTCTTTCATTTGTACTATATTCAAATAGACTGGACAATTAATGATATTTATGCTTGCTCATGCAGGCCGTGAAGTTGGGCAGATTGGTCGATTTGAATTAATATATTTAATAAAATACTTTTTTTAACTTTACTTGTAGTTTCATGGTTTGTTGATTTTTTGCATGCCTTTTACTTTCCATTACTGGAACTAATTTTACAAATCATCAGTTTAAATTACAAGGTTAATGAAATATGTTGGGAAACCATTATTCTTACTGTCAAGGCTTTCATTCACAATCGTCATAGCTCTTATCAGTGGTAATTAACCGCACTGGTGAGTTGACTTTCAAAATTAGTTTCTACTGCTTATTTAAATCATTTTACAAACTTTTCCAGTGCAGCCCTCACCTTTCTATCTCAAAAGAATTTCCATTTTATCCATCCAACGGCTGCCTGCAGGAACACATATTTTCACTTCTAAATGATCCATGTACGGCACATGTTTTATGCCATTTATTTCCCGGGTCGCCCTGCCCTCTGTTGTTATGTACCGATTTTCTTTCCGCACCTTCCACATGATGCTCTTAAACTTTTCCTCTATTCCGTCGGCTCATTTATTTTAGCTTTAAATCAAATGGCAGTCGCTACACATGGTTTACCACAACTTTGTTTGCTGCTTCATTATTTTGTGTTAGTGTTTTTAAAGACCCACACTTGATGCGTGTGAAAAATGTGGTTTTCACTTGCAACGGATGTTTTCATTCGGAGAGCTGTATTTTTTCCCTGGTCTCTGTAGACATCTAGAATTTAAAAACGTTTTCCGATGTGAGGCCTTTTTCGAAGGTTTTCTACATCCTTTTCTGCGCAATGCTCTTTAAGCATTTTAGCAATTTTTAAAATTCGCACTCATGCACGATATCCAGATCTCTTAAAAGTTCAATCGTTTGAAAGAAATAGAAGGAGAGAGTTTGCTAAATGAAAATCCTCCGGTAAGGTGGCAGATAAAACACTCCTCGAAAGCACCGGCCGGAAATAAATAGAGCGTTAAGGAATCGATCATCAAGCCGGACGTCTGGAAAACATAAAATGAAAACCACACGCGCGTTGCTCGGGTTCAGCTTTCCAGTTTTTCTCTTGCCTCTTGGAAAGCAGAAACGCGCGGTACTGCGAGTTGCCGGTCCGATGTCCTTCCGAAAGAGCGGGCAACGATTGTTACACACTTTGGAAGATCGACTAAAAAACAAATCTTCACGTTGCTTTTGCTGCTGCTGCAGCTTGTAACATGCTGGTTTCAGTTTTCCCTTCCTTTCTAAGCCATGTGTAAATTTGAACACCCCTTTGTCCGGCGCAACCAAGGCGGTACGGCAAATAACTTTCGAAAAATAAACGAATCGATTTGCGAGCGATGGGCGAGAACATTTACTGATTCAATATACAGCCAATTAACGGGGCCTTTTAAAACAGATATAATCGATGAAAAACGGATGAAATCGAAAAGGTGCTTTTAAATTCGGTTTTTGCGATGGAATGAGATGTGCAAGCTGCAGCTCCAAAAAAAAAAAAAAACATTGTGTTTGAAGGATAGGAAAAATAACTTATTAATTAACAGCAATTACCACACTCGTAAGTAGTTTTCTTGAAACAATGTTTAGAGCTTATTTACACTTCATCTTTACTACATTTATTTCTGGATGTTTAAAGGCTGTTCGCTTGCAGCTTTGATATAAGATTAATTCCGGAAGAAATACTCCACCATCGTTCGAGTGAAATCACACATCAATAAACAAGAAAGTGATCAATTTAAATTCGATCAGAGCCGATTAAAAACGCTTCATCGCTCGAGCTGGACTTCAAATGCCGGTTCGGTGGTGTCTTGTTGGAGAATGTGATAAAATGAAAGTTTTTCAAATTTCGCCGTTATGGTTTTTTATTATTATCACTCGCCTCCTGCGGCTTCCAAAACGCGCGGCTCGCAAGCTCTTCGGTCGAAGCCATCCGCGCAGATCAATTTTATGGTTCATCTTTTTTTCCTGTACGAAAGCGGCAGGGAAAAAACATCTCGAACGAATCGGACCACAGCCACCCCCGGGTGACAAGATGGAATTGTAACCGGCTCGCGCGGGGGACAATTAATGTTTACAACTTTACTATTTCGCCCGGCCGGTTTCAAATATGCGTACGGTTCCGGTCACGTTTATTGGGGCGGGCCGAGAGTTTTCCCCTCCTCCTGCCTCCCTTGACGTTAAGAGGTGCACTTTTCGTGAAAATGCCTACTTTTACTTACGTCATGAATGAAACATATTTGCTCCGCGCATTCCATTTTCCATCTTTCTGCCCGTGCTCCTGCTCGGTCGCGACCCTGATGCATTAGCTTAATTTGTGGATCCGCGCCTTGCACGGAGTTTATCGTAGTGCTTCTTTTTCTGTTTCGTTATTTTTTGTTTGCTATGGATTTTCAACCTCAGCCTCTAAACTTCCTCCACCGTCTTGACTTTATGAGCTGTTTGATGTGTACGGGCATCAGTTTAACGAGCTGCACGTATTAGTTGAATTCCGTCGAGGGAATGGGTTGCTTGAATCGGGTCAACATGGTGTCATGCGCAAAGCTGCATCACATTACGGTGGCAACCGAGCGGGAAAAAGTGAAACGAACGTTTCGGGCGGGAAAATTTTGTATCTCCCGAAAAAAAACCCAACGGGTTGCTTCGGGGCGATCGAAAGTGTTTAACGGTGAAATATGTTCTAGAAACTCCAAGCTATATACGGTATGTTATTCAATTACCACGGGATCTTTTAAACCTTTTAATTGACACAATTTAGTTTGAAAACATTTATCAATGCAAAAAAATCGAAAATGGTATTCGAAATGTATTTTTCTAAATTACCTTATGCCAAGCATCATCCAATTATAAAACATTTTATAGAATGAATAATTCTATTTAATCTTAAAAGACATAATAACGAAATTACTTCGTAACACGTGACAATATTTTCATCCAATTCTTTTTTTCCTATAATGAATTCGTCCAAATCCATACAGCGATAACCTGCTCGTAATCGCCTCACTTGTATTTCATTAAATTACTAAGCGATCTTTTAAATCTTTCAACTGACACAATTTAGCTTGCAAAATTAAAAAAAATCGAAAATGGTATTCGAAATGTATTTATACAAATTACTTTATGCCATGCAGCGTCCAATTATAAAACATTTTATAGAATGAGTAATCCTATTTAATATTTAAAGAAATAATAACGAAATTACTTCGTGATACGTAACACTATTCTCATCCAACTCACTTCCTTCCTATAATGAATCCATCCAAATCCATATAGCGATAACATGCTCGTAACTGCCTAACTGTTGCTAAAAGTTACCGCCATTGCTTGTCGCCATTGCCGTAAACATGTCGCCATTGCAATATTCCGGTTGGTGAATGCAGCATTGCGCCGAATGGATTCGCCATGGGATAGCAGCGCTACGCAAAACGGAAGTTTCACAAATCAATTCGAACCGGATAGAATCGATGTTCTTGAAAATATGTTTGTCTATACAATATTAAATCATGTTACGGGTATTTTTATCAAGATGTATAGAATTATTAGGTCTAAACAATTTTATAAGGAACACCTTTTATGGACGAATTTTTGTAACACTTCAAAAACCAGTTCTATTATATGAGGACTATAAATAGACAAAATCCTAGTTTATTCGGTCCTCATTGCACAGTTTGTTCCATAGATCGATCAGTGCGATCACGTTATACAAATATGTAATTGCCAGAACCTACATGCTGTTCGCTTCCAGTGAACGCATTCCATTCCCTGGAAGAGACCTCCTGCATAATTCTCCTGCACATCAGCCGAGAGCAAAGCTTTTCGCGTTCAAAGGAAAAAGAAAAATAACTCTGAAAGCTCATCGTTGTACAATCGGTGAGCAACGGTCCGCGAGATATTTCGCGGTTCAGCGCGAGAAAGTTTCTCCATCTTTAAACCACCCCTGTATCTGTCTCCCTTTCCCTCGGCGGGTTCGCTTCGCTTTCGTTCTCGCTCGCACCACGAGCGCCACATTCGCTCTCGCGCGTTTCCTAATGGAAGAGGAAAAAAAACATACACAACCCTCGGTGGAAGGGTGGTAAACCCTCAGCAGCAGGGTGACTCCGTTCGTCGTTCGCTGGTCAGCGGGCAGCCAAATCCATTCGAGCTGCCGCCGGAGACGGACGTGTGTAGCCGCGCTAGAGTGTAGTGTATAGATATAGTCAGTAGTGAAAATTGTTGCCCTCTCACACCGGGTACGTGGTCTTTGTTGGTGTCCTGAATTTTCCTTCTCTCCTGTCTGTGCGTCGTTAGTTTGTACCCCCGGGGGTTAAACATATTCACGTGCATCGGCAGGTTGTTTTTGTGGTTGCGGGCTTTTCCGTTGCCTAGCAAAGCCTACTCGGGACTGGAAAACCCAAACGAATAATCCGCAGTTCATTAGCGTTCGGTGTGCGGGGAAGGATATTTCTGTGCTGTGGTCTGTGGTTGTCGTTTGTAAGGCTTACCGGATGTACCGTGAACTGTTGGTGGAGAAATGAATGAGAAAGTTTGTTGAACAATTTTTTAAACTCTTGCTACACCTACCTTCCTACCTTCACATCCTGTAAACATTGATCGTCGCCTGATTTGGAGTTGGCTGATGGTAGGAAGGTTGCTCAGTCGGTTCAAGTGAAAGAAGGAAGTGTGTTTCGCCTTCGCGAATGGAGAATATCTTCCACTGCTGCTGCTGAAACACTCGTATGCGAACGGGAAATACCGCGAGTTGCTCTCGAAAGACACTGGCATTCCCCATCCCGTTGACCAGGGTAAAGTGTTGTTGCGTACCTCCGTGCTAGTGTGCGTTCACAACGTGTCTCCCGCGACATCGACGTCCAAAGAGCACCGTTTGTGTTGATGCTGCCCGTGCCTAGATCTCGCGCTGACATTTCGGTGACGTTTCGAGACAGTGATCTTCACGCGCAGGCAGCGATCATGCGATGTCGAAAGCGATCTCGCGTCGTTGTTTATGTTGACGAATGACAAAACCCGCTTACAACTCGCCCTGTGTGCAGCAGTGAGAGTGACGGAGCTGCAAGCGGCACACGTACTATGGCCAACAGCACGTCGGTGGACGTATGAATCATTCCGCAAACCGTAAGGTAGCGCACAGCATATAACTGATCTACCAAACACAATAACCGCGATGGTTGTAGTATAACGTGCGCGTTTGCACCTCGTAAATCCGCGGATATCTTTGTCGATCGCGTTCGATCTTTCGCGGTGTGGTGTTGGTTCGAGAACGTGCATGTGTAAATGTATGTCTTACGTATCCGCGGGCCCTCGGTTATCCTGCGATCGGTGTCTGAGTGCGATAGGTTTTTTTTGTCCATCCGACTGTATTTTTTTTATCGCGTTCTCATTCACATAGCAGCGCATTGCATAGCCGCAGTGTCTAAGCCCCGCTTCAGGGTGACAGAACCGTGGAAGCTCGCGCACAGCATATCCACCGAGTTTTTGGTTGCGGCATGCGCGACCGTGTGCACTGGTAGTGGTGACTGTTTCTGAACGAACAACACAGCGTGTTGTTTTGATCACTCGGACGAGCCAAACAGTGACGACAGAAAATCGAGAGTGAGAAGGGATATTTTTGTGTGAATTATACTATCCAAATCGAATTAGTTTTTATACATTTTGTATTAATTTTTGTGTTTATAATAGGAAGAAGTGCAAGGAAACATTCAAAAGACAGCAAAACGAAGTGTAGTGTTACAGGTCTTCTTCAATTTCGTCTGACAAGTTGACCCCTTGGAGAAGGAACCTTCAATACGTCGGACTTGTTCAATAGACTTCAACGGGCGCCCGTGCTGAAAGCGACGAACCCTCGGTACTGTACGGTAGCGAGAGGAATTGCTCCTAGCTACAGGAATTTAAAACTTAAGGTAAGTTTTTTAAAAACCAGTTTGTGTGGTTTTTTTACGTTGCCCCGTTGTTTGCGCGCCGAAAATTGTGGAGGTGCAACTTGCTTACGACGAGTACCGTTATATTGGCGTGCAGAATTTTTCCTCATTTTGCCACAATTAGAGAAACTTTTACTCATTATTTTCTTGTTCTGCATTCTGTCGTGTAAAATCACGTTCACCAATGCACGATGGTACCTTGTCCTTCGGCCAGCGACAACTGTCCTGAA
This sequence comes from Anopheles sinensis, assembly GCA_000441895.2. NCBI lineage: Eukaryota > Metazoa > Arthropoda > Insecta > Diptera > Culicidae > Anopheles > Anopheles sinensis. The sequence continues at coordinate 149,124 of KE525303.1, read as the reverse complement.
GGTCCTGAAAGTGGATTTGCAATATCGATCCTTTTTTGGAGTCGTCAGGGAAATATATCGCTTACCACGTGATGCCATAAGCTTGCAAATGGAATCAATCAGTTGATCAGACCATCTGAAAATCCACCGTATGCAAATTGATATCTCTTGTACTGAAATACTGGAAATCTGTAGAAAAGAATCGTTTGTTGCAGCCTTGAAAATGTGATGATTCATTCATCTACAAATTCATATATTTTCAAGAAGGATGAAATAATGAAGATAATTTTGATGAATTTACGAAACTAAACCAACCCGACACCATGTCCAACCCAAACGGCTTCGTGCGAAAAGGATCATGATCGTTCTTCCAGGAAGGGATGATCTAGCCTTGAAGCTAATTTCAACCGTTTTAGAGCACCTTTTCGATCCTTTCTCATGCCTAATAAAGACCATCGTCTGGGTATCCAACCTTGTTAATTTTTTCATGTTTCATCTGCTATTTTTTAGTGCTAAAATTAGCATCAAATTTCTATCTTTGGTTTCCTCTCGAATTGGAAATATCATGCGAAAAGATTCTAAACGATTATCTGCATTGTTTTGTTTTAATCATTCTGTTTTAAACATCAACGTTACGTTTCCATTTTAAAGATGGTTTCTGGAGCTTAAAATGAATGATTGGCTGAAGAACAGTTCTTTGTTATGAGCAGTAAGGAAGAAACTCCCTTTTTGTTGCACTCTGACGCATTTTGCGCATCGAAGTATAACACGTTCACTCGTCTTTATTTGTACGTACGGGCTTTTCCACGCGGCTATCGTTCATTAAACCGCATTCTGCAGTACCTTGCTAGCGGTTTTGTTTATTTACTTTTATTTTCGCATGTTAACATAGCGTATCTTTCCTTTATGGGAAACAGAGGCTAAAAACAACGTACGCACGATGGAGCAGATACCAGATATGCGATATGAGTTTAGTACCAATATGAGTCATACCAAATGGAATGGTAAAATGAGGCCTGCCAGAAAACCCGAGCAGGTGGTGGATTGCCATCCAGCAGGATGAAGCAGAGAAGCTTAAAATTGTAGATAAGACAAAGGGGAAGCTCAAATGGCGCAAATTGCGGTTACGAATGTTTGTCTGTTGACTTGCATTTTAAACCGTTTTTAAATAGACAGAAAACGGAAATAACTCTTGGTTACGGTGGAGCAAAAGGTAATGCGTACTGCTATCCGGAAGCGTACTTATGAGTACGGCAAGAACATTCACTTTGTCAATGCTCCATAACGAGCCTGATAACTAAAGTCGTAAACTCGATAACGACAGGCAAAAAGAGTGGATAGAGGAAGTTTTCTGACAACTGCACGAGGGTTGAAGAAAAACAACGACGGTACAAATAGGTTGTAATTTTGCGATTGCCGATAACAAATCAAACAGACGTGTCTGTTCACTGTGTCTTACGATCGCTCACCAAGTTGGCTTTCTTTGTGGGCGAAAATGCAAACCCCGTCCATTCTTACCTTATCTGCCGCATTCCATTCTTGCCATAAACTTCAAAAACTGGCAAAAACCACAAAATTCTCAGGTAGCGCCAGAAGTTCGGCCACTTCCGGATACACATGTTTATCTGTTTCCATTAGCGTCGAAGCCACGAAAGAAGACGGCACGGTCCGGGTAAATACGTCAACGAAAATATTAACCAATCGAGGGCTGGGGGCGTTTTGTTTGTCCTTTCCGGTTCAGTTACTTCGACCAGGTTGTGAATCACAATATTTTTTTTTCGTTTCTAGATAAAACATTATTGTTCCTTGATTTTGCTGTTAAATTATATATTTCCAAATTTTAATGTTTCAAAAACGCTTTAATAGCATCCTGCGAAAAATATGAGAAAAATTTTAATGTTTTCTTCTCAGACGTCTAATCATTTCATCATTTCGTTGCTGCAAAACAATTTAATAATTCCATCGAAAAAATGTGTGAGAACTTTTCCCTTGAACGGAAAACATTAATATTTCTGCCCCCATGCCGTAATGCAAATCAAGGTCCATTAAAGTGAATGAAACTGGTCCAATGCATTCCGTGGCGGCCGTCTTCGGTGGATCGATTCATTTTCCAAACCACCCAGCCGGCACTGGCCAAGAGAATGGCCGGCAGGCAAATGGCACCTGCCGCTTAAAAGGCACATTTCGCACACAGAAGGAAAAACGCCTCGAAACTGGTGGAAAAGAAGGAACGGTCGAATAATTGAAAGAGAAATTTGCATTTCCGTTTTCGGCCGCTGACCATCCCTTAAAGTGCACCCTACCGCGTACCACCGTGCCCGCGTTCGTTTGTGATGCGGTCCGGTGAGTACGAGGGCGAAAATGCGCGAAAAATGGGACCGGATTTTCGTGCACAAAAGAGGCACCAAGGAACGAAAGTAAGAAAGCAAGGCAAAGAAAGTCCACACCCACCGGAAATTCCGTCGATCACCGGGTCTCGGGTCCCGCGGATTGAATGTCGGAAGTTTTCGCCCGGGAGAACCAAAAGGGCACCAGACACTACCACTCGGGAACTCCCCGTTGAAACGTCACTGCTGCAAATCTACCGAGTCACATAATCGCACAATTTATTGTGTTTTCGGTTGAGGAAGGGAAGTTTACAGAGGGTTTTACAACGAAACTATACACTCACACAAAATCACATACACACACACACATGCACACAATGCAGAAGAAAGTGGTCCCCGGCACTTTTCAGCTGTTCGTGTCGGCAAAGTTTTCCATCACCCAGTCGAGCGCCGGGTAGAGACAATCGAAGGAAATGATGTCGTTCGGCAGGCAGACGGAGCCGGGTGTCCACTGGCGGGTGGCGCGGGCCACGGTGAACCCGAGCAGGCTCCAGGTGCCCTGGTGCTTGAAGTAGAGTGCCGTACCCCGGTCGTGGCTGGGTAGGTTGAGATCTACGGCGAGATGGAAACGGGACGCGCGGTTAGGGAAATCCCTTGGTTTAAAGTTTGCGATCGAGTCGCCGAGATGCCTACCTTTGATCGTGAAGGAAACGGTGGTGCCGTTGATGGAGCGTGACTTCATGGCAAGCGTCGAGCCGGTGCAGAGGAGGAACTCGTCCAGCACGAGGCGTACCGGTTCGTAGCCGCCCAGTCGGGTCCGCTGGCTCTGGTTGAGGATGTACATCTCGGTACCGTAGAGCGTCGTTAGGTCGAGTGCATCGACCAGGCAGACGGGCGTTGGCTTCCAGCCTCCGGGCTGCTCCTCGCCGCTGCCTTCCTCGCTGTCGAGCAGCGGCATGCCGAGCGGAAGTACCCTGGGCGGTTCCTGCACCAGCACCAGCTCGATCAGTGCCAGATCCGACTCGTCCTCGACGGTCACATTGCGCACCCGGAACCGGCGCGACTGCTCGTGATCCTGCTGAACCGCCACGACTCCCACGTGCACCACGAGCTGGTCGGCCGGGAGCAACTCACCTTTGCGGCCGGCTCCTCCGACCATCAGGCAGTGGGCCGCCGCCAGCACGAACCGTTCGTCGATGAGCGCACCCTCGCAGATGCGCGCCGGCGGATACAGCTTCGGGCCGGGCCAGTGGTAGATCAGCGTGTGCCAGGGCCACTCGCCCGGCTCGATCGGGTGATCCGGATAGATGGTTTCGTTCTGCGCCCGCCGGACACCGCAGAAGCACTGGTGGCCTTCGGTCGGAGTCGGCCCGAAGCACAGCCCGACCAGCAGCGACACCACGGCGATCGAGACGCGCATCCGTCCGGCGTGGACGGACATTTTGACGCAAGTAACCGCGGCCGGGCGACAGTGGTTCGCTTTTTATACCAAGAACGGCTTCCCAACCCCCGGAGCGTGCATTAGAATTGACTATAATTCTATCCAATTTAAAGCGATCATTGTCGCCCCCGGTCGGGGGAACACGGTTCCGTCGGCCTCGGAGTTGGTCTCATCCGACTCCGGGAGAGCTGTCCGAGCGTCCTACTCGGTGTAGTTTAGTATCGTTACCGGGCTGGCATGGCCGCGCACGCAGCAAATGCGGAAAGGAATAAATATTTTTGCACAAATTTACTACACGATTGCGCAAGCCGTGCGGAGAAGGAAGTGATCTTCCTCGGGATCGTTGGCGTGTACCGTCCCATAAGACGCATTTGATCTACATTTGGCCTTCCCGTGGACGCTTGGAGATTTGTGTGCTGAAGTCGGCTGACCGTGTCCATTCAGAATTTAGATCCCGTGTGATCAAGCTGTTTGACATCTTCATACCCAAGTCAGAGTATAAGAATTGAAGTAAAACTCAAAACTCCCTGGTGGTATGTTACATTCCACAAAACACTCGCTGACATTTCTTCAAGCCGGTGCGTACGTGTTTTCGGGCGCAACTGGACAGGATACGCCTCCCGGGCGCCTTATCAGTGCGCGTGGTTCTGAGGCGAGAACGCACGTTCCGATTGCTCGCGGAATTTACCTGATTAGTTGGTTAGGAGTCGCATGCTTTTTCATTGCCGCACGTCGCTGAGGTCCTCCTCGGAAGCAACCCAAAACAATGGCGTGGCCTACTTCTTGATAACACTCAGATAAACGGCTCCTTGAATTCTACCACGAAATACCGTGTTTTTGATTATTTACCATTTGGAAGCACGTCTCGGGACCGATAGTACCTTCCTCGGGTTGGATTGTTTCACGCCCCAAAATGATTCGATAGCAAATTTGGGTGATTTGCTACATCTAGAACGCAATGTGCTCTAGTCGCTTCGCACAAAGTCCACCGGAAATGGCACACATGCTCGGTTCTAAACACGGAAATCAAACTTCATTGCAAACGCCTTACCTGTTTATCTGGTGATGCTCTTTTAACGTCGCATACAAATTCCAGTTTTTTAGCTACGCTTTTAATTCTTACCCAACGAATTATTTTTCTTAGTTTGTCTGAGAGGTGAAACTAAAAAGCCAAACTAAAGCACATCCGTTTGTGGCCACCGCTGCTCCGGAGGTGTTCTTTAGAAGGGGTGAATGTTGAAAAACATAAATAACAATCGAAGGGCACTGTAGGTTCCACTAGCGAGCACCACCGTTCGATCGATAGTGAAGGCGTACCGTTATTCACCCGTGCCTCTCGGACATTAGGAAACACTCGTCGTCTTCTCGACCTTGGACGCGTTAACCGAAATATCAACATAACCAAAAGAAAACAACCAACAAGTTACCCTATGCTATGCGCACTTTACCCTCCCCGAAAAAAGCGGGTGGATGGTAGCTAGTTCTTGACGTGCATATAGTTAAGTTCGAGTGGTGCCTTCCTTTTCTTCTTTTTGCATGTGATGTGAGCGGATTTGTATAGAAACTAAAAGGGTACGCGTTTTTTTGTTTCGTTCGATTCGGAAAGGCTTTATATTTTCAGCCTCGGGGGGGCGTTTTTCACTTGCTTTCAACATTCAACGAGCTGGACCGAGTTACACCCGCCATTACTGAGGCAGCCGATGCGGCGCAAGCAGTAAGGCTCATTTCGGCAAAATGATGAAATAATCAACCCTCAAGCCGGGGTTTCCCGGTGGTAGTGGGCGTCATGTCATCACGTTTATCGCGTGCTGCATGCGAATTAATGCAGGGTTTTTTTCTCTTTCTTTTCGTGGGGGGCGTCAAACACTGGGGTCCCTGGAGAAGGAGAAGAACCCTATGACCTCCGTGTCCGATGTGCGCCGTATGATCCGTTCTCTGCTGTGAACGGACGCCCCCTTTTTGTCGGGTGGAAAATCTAGACCGTCGCCGAGAAGGAACGTGAACGTGTCGGGTTATGGTGAAACCTGATGAATAAGGCCAAACGGCGGCCACTCTCTTTCCCCCTGAATGTGAACCAGCGATGTGTCCTTCGTGTCGTCCTTTGCTCAATTTGTTTTTTGTTGTGCGCGTGGAAATGGCCTGCATGTTTTTCCACCGCCCCGGGAAGGAGTCGGTCGTTTCTATCGGTCGGTGTATCGATTGTACCAGTTTCTGTTTCTAGCACGATGCAAACATGCACAGTATGTCGCTCTAATCGGGGGCCGGGAGGTAGGTGAACCATTTTGTAGTTCAAACTTTCATTAGCTCCGTAGGCGAGTTAGTCGCACTTTTGATTTTAACCAACCTTTAAAGGGGAGCATCGTTCCAGCCGATGTGGGACGCTTAGGTGGTAACGAAAAATTGTACCGTTTATCTGTGCAAGCAAAACTCTCATCACGGGACGCGTGCGCTTGTCTGCTCGATAGACACTTTCGACCGAAACTCCATTTACACGGCCACCTGATTGGAAAATAGCACAGCCCGCTGGAGCCGGCGCGCCTCCGGTTCGGCCAAGCACGAAATGGGCCTCCAGTCCGTTTAACCTGCAACCGGCGACAAAACCCCAACTGGCCGCGAGGTAGTGGGCGAGTAAAGAAATCGAGAGCATAGCTAAACGGAGAAGGGCAAGAAGGTGCATGAAAAGCGGTCCACTCTACCAAGCAGGGCGGCTTGCACCATTGCTGCACAAGATCTCTACGTCCGTGTCGTGCTCGGTTTGGTACGAATTGGGCAAGCAAATCGGTTTCGTTACGATCAAAGCGACCCCCTCAAGCATGGGATTAACCGAAGGCGGGCGAGGAGACTGGCTAACAAGATGCAGAAGAAGAATAAAGACAAAAAAAAAACAAACTTAAACCGTACGCCCCGATGCCTGCAGATATGTCAACTACCGACAATTACACCAACGTGCAAGTCTTTGCGTTCCGTGTATCTGCAGAACCGCTGAGCTGTAGTTAGAGGAACCACCTGAAGGGTAGATTTTGTGGGTAAGGTGCGGACTAACGGTAGGCTTTCGGAGGCAAGGCAACAGAAGAGAATATGTTTACCGGCGGTTTGGTTTTATTTGCCAACGACAAACTGCTGTCAAGTTGATGCCAAACGGCCTACGCCAAACTGTGTAACTGCTAAATTTGGATGAGAACCAGACATTCCCAACGCTGCCTAATGGTGGGCAAAGAATGTGCAACACTTGCGATATATTGGTATGAGAATGACGAAATAGTGAATGCATAGGGATGATTGGCATTTGAAAACGAACCTTTGGTAATTTTAACTGCTGGAAAATAAGTAACCTTTTTGGGTTTTACATTTGGGATACTTTTGAGGGAAACTTTTAGATTACATTTGTGTAAACCCGCTCAGTTGCTTTGTAACGTTAATTTAGCACGATTCATTAAAAAAACCATCAATCACTGTGTATTCGATGTTGCGGAAGTGGCGAATGAACAGTTGTTATAAATGTAGGAAGCTTCCCTCATTCGCAAAACATCTACTTTCATTTTCATGTCTCGAGGATCCCATTTACAACCTGGCCACACTTTTCTTCACTCTTAAACCGTTTTGTCGCACATAATAAAAAGAAAACAATCGTACAATCAGCCGGCCATCTGTTGGGTCAATTTTCGTGCCATCATTTAGGTGGTTGTTTAGCTGGCAACTTTCCCGGTCTCTTCCGGTTTCTTCGGCTCACCATATGGTAGCGCTTGGCGAGCTGTAGCTGTAGATCATTCGCTAGGTGTCGATCTCGGATGGGAAGGTGTCAGCGGTTTTTTAATGACTAACTTCAAATTTTCGGGAAAGAGGATAGTGTTAAGTGCATTTTTGAACGGTGACTGTTGTGTTGTGTCCAATGGAACTAAAATGTGCAAAGCATGCAACGAACCTCATTGTGTTAGACATGTAAGCGTGTCTTTATGTTTCGGCACCACGATGACGCAGCACGGTGTCGTATGTTTTTCCGGTGCGCATGAAATCAAGCCGAACCAGTTGCATCATTCAATGCACTTTGTAATGTTTTTGTTTTCTTCCTTTGTTTCGATGAACGTTTTTCGAATGGCGTCGTTTTCTGACAAATGACGACATTGATTAAGTCGTTGTCTTATGTTTGTTTTACAACCAGTATTCAGTGGACACCGTCGAACAAATCACAACGAGAAAAACTGAAAGAAGTTGTTTTAGTTTTTCAACACTCTTTAAAAAAGTCATCTGATTATGCTCTTCATTATAATTGCACTTTCTACTTGGGTTAGTAATTTTTTCATACGCTACATTGGATCGCCTTCGGCATTACCATAATGGAATGGAAACCAACGGTGTATGTGTGTGTGTGTATTTGTTTGCTGGATGGCGAGGAAATTACTTTTGCATAATTTCAGCGTAGCACCATTTAAAAGCCATCTGCACAGCAGGAGCATAAGAAGCAAAATGTATTCAATCGAACCGTTGCCCTCGCCATTCGCCTCACGATGACGCACGGAAGCTATATTAAAGCGAACGAGTAGGCGATCGGAGAGGGAAAACTTGTGAGGAAATAATAATAATTACGCATACCCATTTTAACAGCCGCCGCGAGCTTCTTGCCAGCTTCCCAGCCCGTCGGGCGGAGAGTGTTGAACGAAGCCGTGCGCCACATTGTGGGCCGAAAAACGGGAAACTCCCAATTTCGATGCCCGTTTCTGGCCGTGTGAAAAGGACTGTCCGGGAAATGAGGCAGTGGCGTCATACTGCACGCCATTCCGTGCGCGGCGAAGGAATTTGCGATGCGCTGCTTCTGTGACCCAGTAATACACATATTCGAGCGCTGGGGAAAAGCGAGCACACCGAAACCAGGAAAAAGGTGGTGGATCCTTTCCCGAAACGAGCAACCCCGAGGGCGACCCCCGGCGCGATGTCGTCCGTGTTTTAACCGGCCGTTAAAAGTGTGGTGGACCATTAATTTCTGACACTTTAGTTGCGTGTTCAGCCTTATGGCTACCGACGAAGCGAACCGAACTATAACTTCTTCGTTTATCCGGCAATAAAAGGAAAGCGAAGCGAACGGCGGAAGCACTGCCATTTAACCGGCGGGCGACAATTCGTTGCCCTCAGCATCGCCCAGTTTTTCCGAGGGCGTTTTCTTTGAATTGTGCTCCGCTTCTAAGTCGCAGTGTCGGTTTTGTTTCTGAGTTGCAAGTAACGTTTGTTTTTGCGTGCGGAGCTTGCGATTAGAAGAGGCAGCCACCACGAAAGGCACTGCACGGAAAATGGTAGGCAGTGAGGTCCGATAGGGCCGCCACTGATTGCCCACCGAGCAGAAAGTTGTGGCTCCCTGTCGAAGAAAATTGAGATTAATGCCCGAATTAATCATAATCGTGGTGAATAGATTTTTTATTTCTTTCTCTGCTGGTTGAATTGCATAAAGTAAGCTGGTTAGCAGAAAGAAAGATGAGCTTTGTTTGATAGCTGCAACTGCGTTTTTCTAACTATTAACTTAATTAAAGTAGATCTAAAAACCTCTTTTTCGGAGCTCTGAAGTAATTGTAAGAAAAAGGGTAAAAAAGCTTAATCTAATCTTAAAGCTTCCAATTAATTCGGTCACCCTTTTGCTTCAACTATTTAGCCTTTGCTCAAAGAATTTTCATACATCTTGACAAGCGTCGCTCTAGGAAAGCTCTCTTGAGCGTTGTGTCCCGTTGTCTTTCTAAACCGGTTTTGCAACCTTTCCCGCGAATCAGCAGGATTCGCTCTCCGGGAAACGGCAGAGGCTGATCTACTTTTCGTGCCATCGCTGCACGGGGCTGGCGCAAAACAAAATGTTGTCCACAGCGGGACGGAGGTAAGAAGCCGAAATTAGGTCATCATTTACTCGCCAATCAGTTCCCCGGCCCGAGGAGCTGCAGCTCGCAGCTGAACCGTAACAATCGCTTTTCCCCTGAGATGGTGGAAATTCCTGGGCACAGTTTTCCTGTCGTTAGAGGATCGTTCGTTGGAACAGGTTTTGCGCGTGCATGAACCGTGGCCACCACCGGTGTTTCATAATCGATCGACGTTTGGTAGATTAGGGCACGTCATGTACTGATGCTGGTATCATAATGCCATCGATACATCGGCGTGTGGCACCGTGTGGTAAATCATGTCGCCAATGCCTGGCAACGAAACCAACCACATCTGCTGTGCCCACCCTTGAACCGGGGGTGGCTCAGGTTTTCCCACCGCCTATGCAATTTATGAGAAGGAATTCTTAAAATGACTGCCTTAGGATTGAGGGTGTTGCTGTTTATTTGCCATCGCAATGGTGGCCCCCAGAAATCCCTGCACCTTCCGTTCGGCACGGCGTTCTCGGTAGTGAGGAAATTCTATTCGTTTAAGCCGAAAACAAAACAAACAAAGCCTAACCTACGCGGTCTGGCGTCAGAATTCTTCCCACCCGACGGCTCGGAACAAGCGCAGCGTACTTCTAAAACGTTTCACAAGCTGCCGGGTGGTTGGCGCTGGGAATGCGCACTTGGTGGGACACACGATCGTACACCGAAGGAAGGGGTACCGGAGGGTTTATGCTATTCTAACAATAAAATGTTGTTCCCGTAGAGTGCGTTTAACACCAGTTCCCCACCGCACGGTCGAAGAGGAACTGGAGAGTGCCAAGATTTATGGCGCAATTAACGAATTTTACAGCTTCCGGACGTGATCATGGTCATGAAACTTCTATGCAGAATTCTTATAAATTGAATTTAAAAAATATATTGTAGAAATGATTTTATGGTGTTCTCTTTTCTCACTATGCTCACCAAGCAAGATGTTTTATTGATGTAATTTTTTAATGTCCCTCCAGTTGAAATCATGGCGAAGAAGATTAATTGAACATGATCACGACGTCACGAACGTCACACCCCTTGAGTAAAAACGGGTAGTTCCTAGCGCAAATTTCTCAGCAATGTCGTGGATCTACTGTTCCCTCCCAAAAGCACACGGGGTAGATTAGTAAACACTTGTAGGTGTGTTGACTAGGCGCCCCACTGACCGAGAGCCGATGAGTTTGTAATGGGCTTCACACAAAAAAGCAACGCGCGAGATAAAATGAATTAATCATTTTTTGACAGATGGACCTAACCAAAACTGGTGGGAGGCACGAACCGAGTTCCCATCTGTTGGCGAGTCCAACGGGTGTAAACATTCGCATACAATTGCATATTTTCGGTGTGGAAACGCCGTTTTTCGCCGTTGCCTCTACCCTTGGGCTCTAGTTGAACTGTTCCATGGGCACGAAACAGGTTAAGGTGTCAAATGCGTAACGATTCTGTTGGGTTGATCATCACTCATTGGGTCAAGAGGACGCGACCGGTTGACCGATTTCGGAAGTCTTACTTCAACTGAACAGTTGTTTGATTGTTATCCTTTATCCGATCGTTCCTGATGACCCTCTGACCCGTGCGATACTAGATGTTGGAATTTCCAATCCTTCACCCACCTGGCTAGGTTCACTTACAGTCCGTGATTTCATTTGCGTTTGATGCTTGCGTGGCTCAAAAGTAAACCTAGCGCGTACACTTGCGTCACCAACCATCCAGCTGTGTAGAGGTTGGTGCACTTGAGAAGTTATCTCACTGATAACGGAGGCCCACCGCGGTTCGGGACGCCAGTATCAGTGCTCGCATCTAGTGAACTGCACAACTGCTGATGATAAGGGAGCGGACGGACTTACTCATGCGCTTTCCGAAGGGTCCATGAAAGATTACGGATCCGAGGGATCCCGCGTGGGGGCGGTATGACACAGAGTCCGAGTCCCGAGTCAGTGGCTCGCTGTACGAGGAACCAAGCTGAACACACAGCATGTTACGGTGCGCCAGTGGTTGTTGACATACTGCCGGTCTGTGTAAATTGTGTGGACGATTGATTAGAAATAGAAGGACGTTGCAGGGTTGTGAACCAGAGGAGCCTCCGATAACTCGTCGGCAGTGAAACATTATGGGTGTCCAAGTGTAGTCGGTCAATGTTAGTCGCTCGTGGATAGCATTTTTATGGGAGTCTTCAAAGAATCTTAGCTTGAACGAAAAAACTAAGTGATGATAGTGACCATGAAATAAGTGTCACCTGCCGCAACGTTTTCACCCAGATAACCGTTCCGAGTGGCGTGCTCCGATAGGCGGCCTGGCACAATGGTAGGGGTAATTTTTGGGGGTGACTTCTCCCTGATTGCAGCTCGTGGATGCTCACTATGCGTGTGATAAAGTGTAAGAGTCGTACGTGCGTTGTTGAGCTTGCGCCGAGGTTGTACGATAGAGACCAACTTTGGGAAGGATTTATGTAACAGCGTAACACTAGTACGGAATCGTTTCAAGTGCTGCATAAGATATTCCTTGTTTGATTTGTGTACCACAAAAAGCAAGCATAGCGGGTGTTTTGGTGCCACTGTTTGGTGACAAACCACATTCGACCATTCGGCTTACAAAGTGCTCCGGATCGTGGAGAGGCAGAAAAACGGCTGTATAACACCTCGACGCGTAACTGTAGGGTGCTTTTTCTCGTTGCAAGCAAAGGAAACTTTTCGGGCACGTTACGATCGGACATTCATGAGCCCGACAAAAATATCATTACCCTGTCAAACCGCTGAAAATGGCGACCTGCTTCATTAGGCCACCATCGTTAGGGTACCACCGCTCCACAAAAACCGAGCCAGATCCGTGTCTAATGGGCAAAAGGTGGCCCCGCCTGCCGTTAGAAAATTCTTCCGCCATTCACCACCCCAAAGAAGTAAAAAAAGTGGCCCGGGGAAAAGCACCACCCCAAACGCCCACCCGAGCCACGATGGCGTCGTGTGGTGCGGTTCATCGAACCGCGGAATCACGAAATACGGTGCGAGCGAACGGCACACGTTCAAATAAACGATCGCCACCCACCACTAGGCTCCGGCCGTGGCTTTGGTGGTTTTTCTAGTGTGTGAGCTCCTTGTGGCGGTTTCCTGTTTATTTTTCACGCCCGGTGTAACACACGTCCCGAGCACCGAGTGTGTGTGAGCCATAGCCATTTCCCTTCAATCTTGGATCAAATCGATACATCTAGCGGCTCCACCTTCCTCTTCGGTGATCGTTTAAACCACATCTTCTGGGTGGAAGCCTTCAAGCGGGGCGCACGTGTCTGCCGTGGTTTATGCGGAAAGCAAAAGCCCAATCCACTCGAGTCCACTGGAGATTGTGGAAGGACGTGTGCACAGTGGTCGAGCATTGCTGGGCACAGGTTGTGTGCAGCACTCTACAACAAGCCACCCGCCAAGCCCCGTGCAGTAAGTTTAGTGCTTCAGTCCGCCCGCTGGGAAAACGCGAGAACAAGCGTAACACAGGCTCAGGCACAGCCAGAATAGCGTAACACAGGCTCGAGTGAGGCAATGTGAGGCACCCGACGGCGTGTTTAGAAAAGTTGTTCAATTGAAATCGGTATCCACACCACACCAGCGGGAGCGCACGTGCCGGACGGATTAACGGCGTTGCACACACAGTGCAACAGTTGCAGTGAGTGAAAGTCTTCCCAGTCTGCACCGTTGGTCCGTTGGGAACGGGAGCATAAGCGGTCCGTTTTGGTTCGGCATCGGTACGGACGGAGTTCTGGTGTCTGGCGCGTTAATTATGCTGTGTATATTGGTCTGTTCAAGTCCCGATCGAGTGAAACGGATGGAAAATATGGGTTAATTAATAGAGATTTTTCGTGCAGTGTGTGTGTGTGTTTCGAACGGTTTCTTAAAGGAATTACAGTTAATCTAAGTCATGCAATAGAAACTTAACCGTTTCTTCTAATATTCGTTTCCAAACAGCTTAAGAACAACTGATCGTCGATCGCCGCTGGTTGAAGTGTGCCGACACGTTGTTGTTGCGAATTTGGTCAAACACCTTCCTCTCCTAGTAAAAGTGGGGATGTCGTGATGACCATAGAAAAAGTATGCTACACCCACCCGAATAAGTAGTATCGCCAAAAAATGATATCGCGTGAGAAACATCGTCTCACATCTCAGTCGATGTTGCTCGTAGGCGATGAGAAATCGAGATGAACAGAAGCGGAGGGGTTTTCTTCGAAACGAAATAGGTTAGGGTTTTGGGAGTGACGATTTTTCTCAAGTCCCACGCTGTATGGAAGCCACCGCTGTTGGAGCCCTCGATCGTATATTTTTTATTTTCTTCTGTGCACTGACAATCTCTTCTGCACTTACACCTTTTTTCCCTTTTGCTTTAATGTAATGTGTTTTTTTGTTATTATTTCTGTGTCGTTCGGTAAGCTAGATGCACTTTGATGGTCTTACCTAATCGTCTTTTTAAAGCTAAAGGTAAACCCCACAATTACCATTCATGAAGGGAATTGGACGCGGGGAGACTGAACCCTTTTAGACAGAGAGATGAATGATTTGATTTTGAAAGTAAGTAAGCCGCTTCCAGCTCCCTCCGAGGTGCTTCATAACACGTCGACAGCAATGAAATAATGCACCAGGAAGATCAACTGATCGTGTGGATTCATTTAAATATGTAAGAAAAAGGGTAAGACCCGACGCGAGGGTCTTGGGAGACACATAAACAAACCGGCATCCAAATGGGCGCGCAACTACAAACGAGCTTCTCCATCGCGGTGTTACTCCTCGCGGAAGTTCGGTAGATCTTCTCCACTTAGGGTGGCTAACCAATCATCGTGCGTGCTCGAGTGCGCTCGTTACCTAATTTTGTCTAATCAAACAGGCACTTCTTACGGCGGTCGCGGCGACGATTGCTCGTTACGATACTCGATTTGTTTAACGTGACCAACTTGACCATATCTCTTCTGGAGTGTTCTTCTGGAAGTAAAGGTTTGTTATTTTTAGAGTGTCCTCCAACGCCAACTGGGTGTAGAGCCTTCAATTTCCGGTTTGGCCACTGGGTGCGACAATTTTGACCATTCCGCCCAGTAAATTGCCCATTGAAGACCGACGCGGTTATCCGGTTCCGTCAAGGTCGTTTCGATCGGCCGTTATTTGCGAACATAATTTAAGCATTGAGTTTTTCTCATGCAGTCGAAAGTGGGTCCCGTTTCGTTGGTAGGTCCGGATTGGACCGGAATGAAGGTCTCGGTGAGGGTGCCGTTATATTCTGTACTCTGCCGTTCACAAATATCGATTTTGTCACGTGTCACATAAGGTGAACGTTGGTGCGATTTCTTGGGAAAGACGACAGGTAACGAATGGCAGTAACATTTACACAAAGTTGGCAATCCGAAAAGCGGAACCGGTTCTGATCGTAAGATACTTGCAGATTTATTGAACAGCGTCGATCTGCTCCGTCCGATGAGCCAACCAAGCGGACGTAACCGGTTGATTAAAGTTTTCCGGTTCTTCCCATCATAGGCCTTTCCGCTTCATCCGTTGATTGGTGTTTACCAATAAATTCTGACTAATAAATAAGTTGTGTTAGTAGTGACCGTTGAAAGTCGCCGATGTTAATTGGACAACCTCAGGCGATCGCAATGCCTAGCGGAACGTGTTGTCGGAGGTTTAGGATCAGAGGCTAGGATTAATGTGAATGACACGGTTTGGTGGATGTTGTTTTGATGTTAAACTCTTATATGAAAAAAAAACGAAAACTGTACACAACTTTAGCTAATTGACATTTTACACATTTTTCGTTGCAGGTAAGCCGATCTGAACTGAAGTCGAGCACAAACAGTACCAAACCAGCCAACGAAGCACACGGTCCGATCCGAGGCGGTTCCCAAGTGACTGCGATCGATTCGCACGATTTGATGAGGTAAACGGCGGGGCTGAGGGGCTTGGGTCGCAATAAATATCAAGGCAATTACGTACGCGTGAGCCGGGTTGGTGACGCGCTTAAGCAGCGCTTCACATTAATCGAAACCATGATTCAAATCACCCAGTCAGCAATTGGCGTGGACTCATTTGACGCTTGGCGACGCGTAACTTGACGACGACGACGCTTCCTCGCCTGCTGGAATAACCACAGAGACAGAAGGTTCTACGACATCTGGTCGGTTACGGTTTCGGATTTTTATGGCCGGCAACTAACTGTTCGGTGCCGTGGTTCGGTGAGAATCTGATTACTATTACCGTGGGGAAACAGAAACATGAAGAAAAATAACACCTGATACACCGAGTAATGGTGATGCTCCGGAACTATCCAATTTGTGTCCATATACCAGCTGGTCTGGGGTTATTAAACGATGCGCTATCGATATGCTCATAGTATGCATGCTTGTGCTGGTTGATTTGTGAGAATGTACCAACAACTGAATGATGGACAGTGTCCCGCAAATGATGGAACTGGAATGGTATGACAAATGCCCGACAAAATGCGCTAAACACTTCGATGACCCGCCAGCCATTTGTCGCGCACTGACAGTTGTTACGTGCCATTCTGGTGATTCATTAGACTACGCCATGATTGATCATCGAAAGGGAAGTTCATTATGGGGCGCTTCGACGTGTCAGACGAGTACGCAAACCCGATCGGAGTTCGTCTGTCAGTTACATTGACTCATCGTCAATGTCATCAATTGTTCCATTTGCGTACCACACAAATTCACTGCACCGTCAGCAACTCTGTTGTACTCTATTTTTGTCATTTGACATCTATTTGTTTGCCGCGCGTTGGGGCAAATCGATCGGTTACAGTCGGTGAAGGTTCTCTGTACTATTGTACGCTGTATTTGACCATCGCCCTTTAGCCGATCGGTCATTCGATCGATGAATACGTTTGGCGGAACGGCGATATGATAACAGGGTGCTTTGGTGCGCAGTTATTGGCCAAACGCTAACGTGGACGGCTAGTGACACCTTGGTAGAAACTGCGACTTCCGATTGTCAACGTCCGCCTGGTGCACGGTTCGTTTGGTCGCAACTCTTCCGTATCCGTCCTACTGTATGCGTTCGTGTGAATGTTTGTTTCTTTTCCTCCCGTCGCTCGAGCGTTAGGGGTGAAATTTTGCTACCTTTCTCCGAGGGTGAACCAAACACTTGCGGAACTCAAAGTTTTTGAAACATCTGAATAAGCACCGGGTGCCACACTACACCGCGCTTTCTTCGTCGGCGGTTTTTCACGTTCGCACCCCCGACGGTACGGTGTGTTTGCGGCGCTACCAAATGATGATATTCCTTGCTCCGTTTGTGCGCTGACCTCGAAATTAAGCGATTTGAAAAATCGACCCACAGACCTCCAAACTCGCTCCGAACCCAAACGCAGCGAAGAAGTCGGTGGAAGATCCACCGCGGTGTGCCGGTTGCGCCACTGAATGGGACCGGATGGGATGCAGTGTTGTTTGTTGGTTTTTTTTTTCTCCACAAAGTGAGAGACACCAGCCGCCGGCATGATGGCGATGGCGAATCCCACAAATGGTTTGCTTTGAGGACTGAATGACAGTTGAAGCTTCGGAGCCGGTGGTGCATAATCTTGTTCGCTATAGCACACCAATTTATGCCACCAGCAATCTCTCCTCAGCGTTCGTCTTCACGGCTCTATAACCTCTTTAAACACGGTGCACCTAAGCTGGTTGCAATGCGAAATGGAACAGTGAGGGTGAGACGCACGGAGCGATATCTGTTTCCATGCGCATACATTTATGCCCCGGCCCCGGTTCGGTTTGAATCCGGCAAGATGAACATCTGCGCATTGCTCAAATCATTTCCAATTAAACACCGAAATGAAAAATTAAAAACACGAAGCCCAAAAGAAACAAACCCCATAAGCATAACCAAACAATTGCAGATGGATGTCAGTGTTGTGCACCCTGAGAGAGTTCTCGCCATAATTTCCGAAGACGTCGACGGCCATCGGAGTCGGGTGAACAATTGCCGCTGATTAGTCCTCGCGAAACTTAAGCCTCGCGTCTTCTTGCGTCGATGGAGATAAGATGCGTGCGGTGCGGCGTAAAGTCAGCTGATGGGGAACATCACGTGAAGTGTGCGGGAGTTCAGCGTTTTGCGCTAGCGCTGTGTGCCAGTGAAGGTCAGGCTGGATATGTCTGCATTCTAGGTCAGCTGCAGTCGATGCAGGTGGGGTGATGGGTTGCGAACGTAAAGTGCGTTGACTCGTTGGACCTCCATGGTCGCGCGGGCTTCCCGCACCTAAAGCCGGCCGATTCTGTTTGATCGCAGCTAAGCGACTAATCAGGGTCAACAGTCGTAATTGTGCGTGCAATTATGCGCCTGGCAGGGTGATACCGCTTTTAACTCCAACGGCTGACTTAGCCGATGCCGATGCTGTTAATTACGGTCTCGAAGTGTGGCCTGATCAACGAGATCCGCTTGGAGTTTCTTGCCAGCTGTTTGGAGGTTCTTTCCAAGAATCGTATAATTCTTGCGCCATTAGATCGAAGTAGGTCTGGTAACGATCTTAACTAATGAGAACCAGGTACATATAAGTAGAGGTGGATAATTATGTTCATGTAGAGTCTTCGTTATAGAATTGGCTAAAGATAGACAACGGGAGCTTAAAATGGAGTGTAATTATACCTCACGGTACGTTTTTGTTAAAAGCAGTTCGATACCCCATTAGTCTCTATTTCAGATATGATTAAAGCTCATTCTCAAATAATACCTTTTATGTTCAGATATTCATAAACCTTATAGCATCAGTTGTCTTATTGCTCTAAAGTCTTTAAATAAATCTAAACCTCCCACTCCACACCTCTCAAAGCACAAATGAATACATTTTGATCGATTATTAACATGCACAGCGAAGTCTCTCTGGTGGCCTGTAACCAGTTCTCCATCGTCTGGGCAACCGTAAGCCTGTGTTTGCCCAATCATTCAAATAGTCACGTTCCACGGCCGAGAACTGTTTACTTTGCTTATAGTCAATGATGCATTTTTGCTTCTGGGCAAAAAGCGTGGGTATTGCAGTCGGTCGTGGAAGCCGAGTGGAAGCAGAAAAAAAGAGAATTCTTTTTCAACAAA
Source organism: Anopheles sinensis (assembly GCA_000441895.2). Classification (NCBI taxonomy): domain Eukaryota; kingdom Metazoa; phylum Arthropoda; class Insecta; order Diptera; family Culicidae; genus Anopheles; species Anopheles sinensis. Next base: position 130,442 of record KE525303.1, on the reverse strand, counting down.
ATACACGTGTCGTCCATGCAATCCCGGTTGTCGATACATTTGCATACCGCTCGATGCAGGGGTGTTGCGCATTTTGAATGAATTGTTCATATTGGCATCACCGTTATTCCTTCGCCCTTCCTACTCTTAGTATCCAACTTTTACGTAGATTATATTCTCGATTTCGTTTTATTTAATGAAACCAAACACATTATTGAAGATGTGTGTAGGTTCTAAACTGATGTTGAACGTCAGTCATTCCACATTCAGCCATTCCTTCCGCTCTGCTTCCCTTACACGTTTTACGTCAAATATTTTTAAACCTTTTCCCCTCAAGCGTTCAAAAGCTCAGAGCGACGACCAGAACCGGTGTTGTCGTTCGCGATTGAAGGTCAGCTCCATGGCAACCTGGTGCAAGACGAAAGTTGAACAAAAAATAAAGAAACATTCCGCCGTAACTATCGACTAAACAGCGAGCGGAGACACAAACAACCTTCGGCTTTTAAACGCACGATTCATAAGTAAGCAAAGAAAATAGGTGGTGTATTTGTTTGTTCTCTCGCATAAATGTTGCCTCCCAGCCAGGGGGCAGATGAGCATCAATTTGAATTTGTTCGGAACTGGTACAGGAATTAAGAGACACCATAGCTACACGCACGGACTGGTGGTAACGGTCTCTCCCCAAATTTGGGTTACGGCCAGTCCGCAGCTTATTCAACCGCAACATTTCAGTGTCATAAACAGCGCCAGCTAACTCGGGCGATCGAAATCGCGCGGCGTAGGCACTTTCGTTTCGACGTGATATCGATTCCGGTGGCCGGCATGGTCCTTTCTCTTTCGGTCGAGTGCGTCCCCCACGTGGGTTCGGGTCCCTTGTACAACAAACGTGCCACAATTTACAGGCCACGTGCCGGAAGGGGAAGATCTGAGGAACCGGCCGGGGTTTCCGACGGACGGTGCATTATTAATAATTGGGGTACTTTCACTGGCACGAGTACTACGTTGTATACAGGGAAGCCTTTCGTATTGCGGAACCATTGGCACGTTCTGGTCACGAGAGTTGAACCGAACCATAAGTGTAGCAGCTATACGGTGGTCCGGAGGCTCACCGAATGGAATGCTAACAGGTGACAGCTTTAGGTTGCCTTTTTTTCAACTCACCATAAACTCCACGAACCATCACGATCAGTTCGATCAAAACATTCCAACGGTTCGAGCAGAAACTTGTCCGACCTAGCACCGGTTTGGTATCCTTCTTCGTCCGTTTCCACCGCTTAGTGTACGGTTTCAGTAGTGCGCCTGCGAACCGTCAATGTCAATGTCATCCACTTTGACGTCTTGGCGACGAGAGTGCGTTCATTGACGTATCGTGACGCCTGCGGCGTTGTGCTTGCCAAAGTCTGCCGGATCGATCCGACATCGGAGAGAAGGACCGGAACACCGAGCACGCTGTGTAACACCTGACTTCAGGTTAAACGAACCTTTCGAGGTGATCAACCATGCTTCAAGTCCGCACGAATGTATGTGTACGGGGAGATGATTGCTTATCTGGTTGGGTTTTGCATATTTTGTTTGTCGTGTTGGGGTCTAGCTTTCAACACTTTACCCCACGATCTGCTCAAGAACCACTTTCGGAAGCCGAGAGGCTCAAAGTCTCTATACAACAAATCAACAACAACCACTTTCGGTACTTCGAACTGTCTTCTGCGCTCCGTTATCCATTGTTTGACATTGAAAACGGTCCATCCGGTTTTATTTTTCAACTTCTGTTTTTGTTTTGCTCTGGTATCGATCCGACAACTCCGCCCGTTATGATACCGTCGGTGACCGTTGCATTTGGATGCACACTGCATTCAGCGTTGGTTGCCATTCAGGACGCGTACCGTGGCGTTGAAAGTTCAAGGGTAACTATTTGGACTGACGCAGAGGGGTTGGTTGTGTTTGATGCATCGCTAGATAGAAAGGGAAACAGTTTAAGTGCTATCTATCGATCGCTGGAAACTGATATTTAAATAGAAAGACCTACTTTATGGGGATCTTTTTAAACTAACAAATCATATTTAAAAAATTTCCAACCTCTTTTTATTTGTAGATCAGAAATTGAGATACCAATTTAGCTTAGAGGGGGCAAGAGAGGCAATAGGGTTTTTATGAGGCAGCACCATCAATCATCCTTAAATAACAATCAAAACGACGCCTCAATTGAAAATCCATACAAGCTCTGTATCGGTAAATTATAGAGCGGTTAGATTCGTTCCTTTGTACGTTTAAATCTGCTAAAGCTGATCAACTCATTGTCGACGAGCTCTATTTTCGTAAATGGATGAATCAATCTTTTCAACCACCTTTACAAGACTGGTCAGGCGGATGGAATTTGAAAACCATCCAGCGCACGATGAATGTGTGCTTTGACTCACTAAGAAAACATATGTTTTTGTGTTTTTTTACGAGTTCTACACGATGGGCGTAATTCCCGTTACTTTGTAAGTTCACTTTGTTTCGAAACGAAGCAGAACAAAGAAGGGAGTAAAAAGATGATATTTATAAAACTGTGTCACCGTTGCATCCCGAATGCAGTTCTCAAAAACAAAGTAAAAAGAAAAACGATTAAGTGTGTTGCAGTTAATCATCAGGGCAATGATTGCTCTTAATCGTCACCACTGTCATGCATCGATCGAAGCGGTTGGTAGCCAAAGGGATATACAAACTATGGAATGAGAGCGTGGCCAGCATGTGAAATATGTTTTTGTTAATCTCGTTTATTGATGTTCCCGTTTTTAGGGTAACATAATATTAGGTCGATGCATTTGATACTTTTTATTTTTAAGGTAGGTGCATGTTGGATGGTTAACATTATTTATTTTGAACTTTTGGATTTTTTTATGATTATTCAATTCTGACAGACATTTTTGGAGATTTAACTTTTAAATCCGATCGTGCTATTGACAAAAATACTGTAATCTTCTAGCTCGCTGTGAGATTTTCAGGGCCCGAACATAGCTATTACAACACGAGCAATAAAAGGCTTTCAAGCGGATTTAGTTCGAGCATTGTCCTCACCGAGCGGTACTTTTACGACAACATTTTCCGTTGGGCGTCATCTGCATACCATGCATTATTGACAAGAGAAAACTGTTATTTAATCCAACCGGTAGATTTCGAAAGATTCGAACTGCTTGATTACCGAAGTGAAGCGACATGTGGAGTAAGGTGGATACGAAACACTGTCACGTTAGGATTATGAAAATAATTAGGAAGATTATTGGAATGGAAACAGAGTTCTTGAGAAAGAGTAGCAATGAGGAAATGGTTAGAAATTGAGTTTTTCGAAATTTTATTCAAAATTTCGGTCAAATTTCGTAGCCATAAATTATATTCGGTTCAAAAGATTTGTCAACCATACCAGCAAACCTTCAGATATAGTTGACAGACTCCAACTCGGAGGATCATTTCTCAACAATCCCTTCAACTTTCCGCCG
>KE525303.1:108569-122230 GCA_000441895.2 Anopheles sinensis | reverse complement strand
GAATGCTGCTGCATCAGACTTTAGAGTAGAGTTTTTGTGAAAAACCGACCGGAAGCTTTCGGAAGCAGACACCCGCTTCCTTCCCGACCAATTAGTCGAATGTTAGCGCTAGCGTTCGACCGAAAAGCGTCTGCCAGAATGGCGCGCGTACTAGCAATGGCCGCCCTAGCAGCCTGCATAGTGTTCCTTTGCCAAACGGGCCCCGTTCAGGGCCGTGTGATAGTGCGACGGCAGGTGGAAGAGTCTACCACGGTCGTTGCGACGGCGAACGAGGAAGTGGAGATGACCACGACGATGGTCGTTCCGACCAGCAAGGTGGCGACAACTCCACCACGACCAAACGATCGGTTCGAGCAGTTCCCGATCGATGGAGCGACCTCCGAGGGGATCTCCACCGGTTCGGGTGTGTCCGACAGTGAGGACACCATGGCGTCCCTTTCGGAAACCGCCGGTTCGGGTGTGTCCGACAGTGAGGACACCATGGCGTCCCTTTCGGAAACCGCTGGTTCTGACAGCGATGACAACGAGGTGACAACACTGGCGCCAGCTTCCGAGCAAGACACAAAAGAGTCCCAAGGCTCAGGTCCTAGCGCTTCCGAGGATGACAGTGCGAGCCTGATGTCCCGTTCGACCGTCGAACTGAGCTCGAGTGCAGCCTCAGGTACGAGCAGTCAACTATCGGAGTCGGATGTTTCGGATGACAGGGAAGATTCGACCGCCCTGCCCACCGAATCGGTTGTCGTTAACGAAATTACCACGCCAGCGCCAACGGTTGCCCCGGTGCAAGCCGATGAACCCGAGTCGGAAAGTGTTGCCAGCGCCAGCGCAAGTGGTTCGTCTGGTTCATACGAACCGGGAACATCGGAAGCGGAGCCGTCCGGCGAATCGGTGGCCGCCTCACAGTCGACCACGAGTGGCGAAAGCCAGTCGCTTGGAGAAACTAATGAAGTACGCCAGGTGCCCGCCGTCACGGAGCTCCCAATTGCGGCGACACAAGCGCCTCCTGAAGACCCCAAAATCGCCGACGAGGTCAGCACTGATGCCACCGTGGATAGCGGTACCGAGCGACCCGAAAGCGACCAGTCGGAGGTCGAAACGGTGCGCCCGGACGTCAGCACAGGTGGGGCCACAAACGTCAGCGTGGACGAAGCCTCCGAAACCGAGCGGTTCGACTTAAGTAGGTAAGTGAAGACTGGCGGCGCACACCCGGAGATAACAATAAGGTCTCGTTTTAATCAGGGGGAAGACGCGGTTTTGGGCGGGCATTTAATGATGGATTGCTTGTTGGCCGCTGCGTTCCGAGCTTCCCAGTGCGTCCTAGTTTAACTGGCAGCGGAGGCGCCTTCTCGCTCTCCAGCACGATTATAAACATCGACCACCGTTACTTGGCCGGTAATGCTCGTCCGCGGCAGGCAACAACAATGATCGTCTAATTTCATTTCCTCTCGCGAACCGATGCGTGTAGGTTGCGTATGCGCGTGGCCTCGATTCGGCGGTGGAAAGGAAAACCTCATGTTGGTTCGAACGATTTCCCCAGCAGGCGAGATGGGGTGAAAAGAACAACAAGCGGGGGGAAATGAACACCTCACACCCTTCTAAGTGGCCTTCGTTTGAGCAATCACTCCCGCGACGCCGCTGGACAAAGATAATTTCACTCCCGGAGCAAAAAGATGAGCGGAAGATTTGTGTGAAAATTATTGACTCCAACCGATCGGCGTGCCATCTAATTCGTCTGTTCGTTCGGACAAATAGAGAATGGGGTTGGATTTTGGGCATCCATATTTACCCACCTTCAGCCAGTTCTCATCCACCGAAAGCATGTGAGGTGGATGCTGCAAACCTCCTCAGCCAACCGGTACAACACATCAAATTTACACCGCTTCAGCATTTTTCCTCGTTCCACGCTGAGTGCTTTCCGCGTCCGTTAATCGTTATCGGCTCCGCATACATCAGGTGGCCAATTTCTCAATCAGCCCTGATTTTCCAACCAATTTTCACCACACGCTCGGGCAGGTTTTCCTGCGTGCTCTCTCGTTTGATATTTCCCTCCATCCTATTGTTCGATGCGTTCCAAATTTTTCACTCAGTGTTCTTCTTCGTTTCGTTCCTTTTATAGCAACACTTTTATTTCGATGCTGCTACTTTTGGCACCATTTTCGGTTGTGGTATGTGCATCTACCCTCCACTCTCTCTCTCTCTTCCCCAACATCTTTGATCTCGTTTTCCTCCCAGCATTATATCGCATGCTCCTTTATCCGGCGATTGCGATCCGTTTGATCTCTTCCTTCTTCGTGCCGTGGATTGAAAATGAATTGAAATTATGATAAAATTTAGCACACACCACACACAGGCGCCACCGCACGTGCAAGTGCGCGCGTTTCTTTTTTTTCGTTTTGTTTTGGTTGAACTGATTTCCGTTGTTGTTCTTGTGTCCGTCCGTTAGCCACGGGAGGAGGGCTTTTCTTTCCTCTGGCCGGCTGGACGCTATATCTGCGCTAGTACAATGTCGATTTATTTATGTTTTTCTTTGGCCCAGCTCGACTTTTTTTCACCCCTCCTCACACCCGGTGTCCGGTGGTCCATTAGTGGCACACTTTGTATTGTATGTTTGGGCACTGAAGGATAGAGAAAATGGCGTATAGTACGACCAAACTTTCCCACCACTCGACCGAGGGGTTTTCGGGAAAGTTTAGTTTTCTTTCGATCCGTTCGATCGGTTCGTAGGTGTTGTGTTATTTTATTTTTCGTTGTTGTAATTTATTTTAGGTTTGTTTTTGTGCGGTGTTTCTATTGCGTGCTGGATCTAAGGTCTGTTGGTTCCGATGGGGGTTTTTTTTTCTATTATGGTAGTTTTTCCTGCTGTGCGTCAATGCTGTGGAAAGTGTGTCAGATGCAATTCAATTCATCTAATTGGCCAATATTCTGGGCAGGGAACGATTTGTTTGATAAAAAAGCATGAGTGGCCTGAATAAATGAAAACAAGGAATTGATTCGACAAATAAAATAGAACGTTTCAAAGATGGCAATCCATTGAAAATGTTTCAACATCTGTATCAACCTCAAAAGTAAGATACTTACATTTTTTAGAATTTCTTGAGCTTGCAGAAAATACTATTGGAATATAATTTAACATTAAGCATTTGATTTTTTTATATAACTTCTTGGTGTGAAAATGTTATTTGACTTTTGTCAATTTGAAAAAAGAAGATTTTTGATTTTAGTTATATGGTCTTCAAGGAAAAACCTTCAACAATACAAAGCATCTTTGAAAAGGTCAAAGTAATCAAAATTGAATTATGCTTTCTAACCATGACAAGAGTTGGAGGTTAAAGGAAGAAAGCTGATACATTGTTGAAGTTTCTGTAAGATGGCATCGAACTAAACGATGCAGCTCTTCAGTTTTCTCCATAATCGAATCGAAGCGCACACCCTATAATTATTTATATAGACGCAAATTGTCGATCGATAGGATGTACCGTTTCTACCAAATGAACCATCAAACGATCCCATTTATGCTCTGATGGGAAGAAAATTTCATCCATAAGTGCGGCAGAAATGGATTGCCCTTATCGGAAAAGTGGGAATGGTTTCCATTTAGTTATTTTTTCCCCGTCGTGTTTGATTAGGCCCATTGACGTAAATGTTTATATGTTACTGACTTTCTTTTGCACCGTCCGCAGGTACTCATCCCCGTCGAACTTCTCGGAGGGTGGAATCGCACTGAATGGAAGCAGCGCGTCATCCGCCACCACCGGTGAAGAATCGTCAGATCTCGCTGAAATTAACGAGGCTAGCACGGAAGAATCGGTACCGGCCACTACGGTATCGGCATCGGTGGCATCGGAGGATGTTTCCCTTGATGGGATTCGAGTGAACGAAACCGTTGAGACGAACAGCTCGCAATCGTTGGAACGATCGCAGCTCGAGTCGACGACGTACGAGTTCGAATCGAATGAGGTGAACCGTAATCAGACGCAAGCCGGGCCACTGCCAACGCGCACCAAGAAGGGTAAGTTCCTGGACGTGGTGAACGAGGAGACGACCGAGGACAACGACATCAATGGGGCAGCGTGGGCCCTGGCGGGGATGCGCATGGTCGAGAGGAAGCAGTCCGACGCGGGGCAGGCCGTCAGCGAGAGCACCGAGGTGGTGCGGGACTCCGGTGAGAATGTGGTGGCCAACAACACGCTCAAGCAGCTGATGGACTGGGCGATGATCATGCAGGAGGCGGACTTTGCGAACAGTTCGTTCGTGCGCTCGACGGTGGCGACGGACGATGCGTCGGTGTCGGCGGGTAAGGATCGAAGGATCTACGCGAACAAGGTGCCGAATGTTGAAGGGGCCGATGTGCTGAGTGAAGAGAACCGACTCACTGCCGTCGTGACGGAGGTCGCACCGAAGGGAGACGCTGGTACCGAGACGGAGGAAGCGAACGTGCTTGACACGACCTTCGTGCCATCGACGGAGAAATCAGCCCGTCCGGCATCGTCGATGGATGCTGGCGCGGGGGAACTGGAAGACTTTGGCTTTGAGGATCGTTCCAGTACGACGACGATGGCAAACGATGTCGTTGGTGGAGTCGGTGTCAACGTTGTTCCAACAACTACCCGTCGGACGTACGAGGTTAGCGAAAATGTAGACGAAAGTGCGGAACTGGTACGAAATCATAATACACCGATGGTTCGGACATCAACCACGTCGCAAGTTGCGTCCAGCGGAATGGCATTCGAGGACGTTCCCGTAACGACATACTCTCCTTCATCACCGATTCTGAGGCGCACCGAGCAAACAACTCCACCGATCCCCCTGACCACGATGATCACCCGAATTACGACCACCATGCCGGTGAGGCGTCCTGTGACCACACAGGACACTTCCTCGTTCACGACTACCGATGTTCCCGCGCGGGATACAACCCTGGCTCCGGCAAGTGTCGCTATTACCACGACAATGGTTTCGGGTCCAAGCAGTGAGCAACCACTGCTGCAAGAAACTACCGGCTCCAGACCGCTGAATCAGGAGTCAACAGAGTCGTCGGAGATCAACTTTAACCTGCTGAATCGTACCGAGAAGCCGGAAACTTCGGCCGTATCCACCATGGCGCCTATGACCACGGTAGTGCCAAATCTTTCCACCGCAACACTTTCAAACAACGTCGACACGGAAGACTCTCGAGATGCTGGGGAGAGTTTAATCGGACAGCTAGCGACCGGGGTCAGTACAGAACGTTCTGATGTTTCCCCGGGGACCACCACCACGGAGGACGCGGCGGACGAGGAAGTTGGTAAGGGCCCGATCGTGGTAGATGAAAAGAACGCCTACGATACGGTCACCACAACACTAGCGCCCATCACAACCAGCACGACGATGTCCACTCCAACGACCACCGCTCCATCTTCCGGTCAGCCGGGAGTGGTTGGTATCTCCTCCGAAGCGTTCACCACGCGGCGCACGATCGATCGTTCCATGACGACGACGGAGCTATCAGAGGAGGAATCCGTTACCGAGGAGGACTACATCGAGTTGAACAACGCGTCCAACAACAACAACAACGGAGGCTCGGGCCAGAGCCAACCGAAGGCGGAAGTGGTTGGTGAACCGAAACAGGTTGATGGCACTACGGAGCAATCGCTGGGTGAACCGGCGGACGAAGGGGACAACAGTGTGGTGGTGGCCGTTGTGGCCAGCATCGTGAGCGTGATCGTGGTGCTGCTGTTGATTGCGGCATTCGTAAGTACCGTCCTATCGCTAGAGGAACCATCTACTGCTACTCTGCATCCGTGCGTGCAGATGTATGAATGTGTCTTTGGAAGCGAGGATCGAGTGAATGAGCGTATTGTCCGTTTTTTATTTATTTCGTTGGGATTCTCCTCAAGGGTTGGATATCGTGTTTTACTTAACCGGTGTTTTTATTTTAATGACCTCTCAAATCTCTTATTCATTGTGTAAAAAAGTTTTATGCGTTTTGGACTGTTGGTGATATGAGTGTGATAAAATCGATAAAACCAAGGTCAAGTGACTAAAGACTAATCACTTCACATTGAAGTGAGGATTTATATTCTTTTCTGTTACTAAAATAACCAAAAATATACCAAAATAATTGTTTTACAAACCTTTACTAACCTACCTTGTAAAAAGAACACAAGCCCATATATACTCTGTACTAAATGGTTTGAGCTTTGTGCGATATATGAACAAGAATCGACCGAAGCGAATACTTCATTATGTTTTGCTGTAAGAAGTATTTACAAATAATTAAGAATTTTTATTCGTGTGATTTTCAATTGACACCAATGGCATCAACTCTTACAATCGGTGTTTTAAAAGCAAACACCTGTAAATATGGTGCGTTTGTGTGGTTTGCTTGAATGGAAACCTTTATTTTCTCGACCCTATACTCCGTTCCCATCCTTCTCGCCAAATTCCCCCGGACAACGAGTATGAACGCGTGCACATACTGTAAATACCGGTTCCTAACCCTTCCGATCCGCGGGCAGACAGGTGCACGCTTGCGCTGATCTAGATGTACTATCCGCCGTTGCAGATCGTGTTCCGCAAGCGCCAGAACCAGGTCTCGTACGGGCAGCGATGCCGTCCGGTCGGACTCGACGCGTACAGCCTGGACAACGTGTCGGTGTACAACAGCGTCCGCCGGAAGGGCAATACGGCGCGCATGTCGAAGCGCTCGTACGGCAACTCCGCCTTCGAGGATCCAAACTTCAAGACCAACCCGTTGTCGGTGGCCGAGCTGGCGAACATCATCCAAAACAAGACGGCCATCTACGACGAGTTCAAGGAGATACCGAACGTGACGGCGCGTGCCGACGAGGTGCCGGAAGGTTGCGAAGATAAGAATCGGTAGGTTTTTGGTAACCCTTTGTGTATGAGTATGTCTTTGCGGGATGGTAGTCTTCATTCATCTTTTCTTTCACCGACAGGTACGCAAATGTGGTTCCACTACCAGAAACGCGTGTTCACTTGAAGCGTTTGAATGACGACGAAAAGACGGAGTACATTAATGCCAATTTCGTCAAGGTAAACGCGAGTAACCAAATACAGTTCACGGGCTCTTCAAATAACGTGTTGTTCCATTCCTGTGTGCCTTTTCTTGTATAGGGTCCGAAAGACTCGGCCAACTACTACATTGCCTGCCAGGCACCGATGGAGAACACGATCAACGATTTCTGGCGCATGATCTGGGAGCAAAACTCCAAGGTGATCATCATGGCGACCGATCTGAGCGAGAATGGCGTCGAGAAGTGTGCCGAATACCTACCGCCATCGGTGGTGCTGGACAACAGCCGCACGTTTGGTGATTTCCAGGTAGGAATACCGACTCCGGGTTGGATTTGCCAACAGCGCTAACCCCAACCGGTTGTGTCCTTTTTGTTCTGTTTCAGCTGACATTGAAGAGCCGCGAGAACAAGGAAAAGTACACCATCTCGACGGTGCATATGCGCCACGGACCGAGCAATAATCTGCGGGAGATCATGCACTTCTGGTATCAGTGGCCCGATACGGGCGTCCCGATCGACGAATCGTCCATCATCGGCATGCTGCTGGAGGCACGCACGCATCTGAAGCTCTCACCCTCGGAGCTGGCCGAGTTTGCCACCATTGCCGAGGAGGAGAACGACACGACGCCCAGCAAGGCGGAACCGCAGGTCGCCGCAAACGGAACCGAAAGTAGCAACAACAACAACAATAACAACAATGCCACCAGCAACGGAACGGCTGGCAAGGAACCGACGAGTATCGTCAGCAACGGCGGCACGAACACGATGGACAAGCACAAGTCGCTTCAGCGAACTCAGGGGTAAGTGTTACTGAATTGAGCTAAAGAAATGGGGCATCGAAGGCGTTACTTATCGTCCTGGGTTTCCTTCGCAGACCACTGACCGTTCACTGCTCACCCGGAACGGGACGCACCGGTACGCTAGTGGCGTGTGATATCGCCCTACGGCTGCTGGAGGTTCCGCCCAGAACGGTGGATGTGCCGCAGATCGTGTACTACGTGCGACGAGGCCGAGCCAGTGCCGTCCGAACACGGGAACAGTACGAACTGATCTACCGGGTAAGATCTTATGCCAACCTCTTTTGCCAACGGACAAGTAACAAGGTGTTTGTTTTACTACTGTTTTTTTCTCAGGTTGCCAACGTGTACGCGACCAAACTAACCGGGCCCACCATAGAAACATAGGAAAGACTCATTTAAAATCAAGTATTGTGAGTACGTTCGACACACAGTCTCGGCGAGTGGCGGATGTGAAGGAGATCCTTTCCGCCGGGGTGTTGGGAAACGGGATAGGAGGGAAAGACCACAAACTTGCGCGAATGCAATAGAGAAGCTGTGGGGCCATCCCACGAAACATTTACTTACGCTACGCTACCAGTTGCATCTTTTTCTAAAGCGAACCATATGCTGCTGTTCTGAAAAACTTAGCGATCACTAATGATCGAGCCTTTCCCTGTCACTCTCTGTCTATATATCTCTCGCTATGTTTCCCTCCTCGCAGTCGTTGGATAGTCATCGTCATCCGGCCTCGGGATGGTGGTGATGTTGTTCTTGACTGCCAACAACGGTGTACAGAGTCCGTGACATTACGATCATCCCGAGGTGGAACGGAGACCTGGTGTGTATGAGCAAAAGCAAAGCGTATTCCGGTGTCGGGATTACTCATAATACTTGATTTTAATCCCCAGCAGGGTCTAGGGAAAATCCGTTCCGATATCATGCACCGATTCCTACCAAATGTTGCGGTTGCAAACATTCCTACGCTGGAAATCGATTGATCGACCGATCGATCGAGATTTTCGGCCTGATCACCTGATAACCTGAGGCGCCTACGTACTGTAGCGAGAAGGACATTTCTTTCTCTGACTTTCTAAATCTCACCTTTACCACTGCTACGTTCCCAATTTGTTCTGTTCCGCCGGTAGTGGTTTGTTATCCAGAAGCCTTTCCAACCCATTGGACGAGGCTCTTAGTCCCTTTATAGAAGATGGGATTAGTTGGTAAAAATGAATGGTACACGATAGCGTCGTCTAACGACCCACCACCTCTACTCCACCACGTGCGATACAGGGGAGGCTTGAAATAGGAACATTTCGCGCGTTCAGGGAGCGCATCCGCATCAACATCCATGGGGGCTCTTTCATGCGCGACGCGGTTGCCAGCAGCCAGAGATCGGGAGGGACTTTGTTTTGTTGCAATATATAGGACATTTAGGAAATGGGCATCCGTCCCATACATTTATCATCTATGACACTCGTTAGCTAGGTAAGGTTTACTTTAAGAAGAAGTCCCACCGTCTCTCTCTCTCTCTCCGTCCGGCCACGTGGTGGAACAGCTGGTTGGTAGATTTCATGACGGGCACGATTCCTGCACGAGAGGACGACAAGGCAACGCTCGCGTTATGGCAGGGGCAGCATAAACATGGGTACGGGGCTAGAGTAGCTACGACGATTTACTTCGGACGAAAGATTTGATGAGAAATGTGATACTTTAGCAAACGGGATATTTACACCGGCAAGGGGGTCAGACCTACAACTGTTGTATACACTCACACAGCGCGTGTTGGACGAAGGAATAGGGTAATAGGCAAGATGTTAACCTTAGAAAATGGAAACTTTGTTGAATTGATTTCACCTTAAAAAAACTGGACAAGGACTAGAGAAGTGGGGGATGTTAACGTATATATAAACCCCTTGTTTTTCCTGTACATTATCACGATCGCGTGTTACGTATTTATATGATACACCCATACCTGATGTTTGTCTGATACACACCTTAAGCTAGCGCAAATTTCGTTATTTGTAATGGCTGAATGTAATCGTATTTCATTTTTGTTTTCTTTTGATTTTTTTAGTAATTGTTGTTCCTCTCAATTTTTTCAACAATCAACGTCTATGTACCGTTCAAAACTTTAGTTCGTTAAAGCTGCACAAAGAATGAAAACAACGACGCACAAAAGAGCGCGATCATAGCAGATGATCGAACACAAATGGCAAACGACACAAATGGTGTGACAAAAAAAAAAGATAGGAAAAACCATTTGTGGAAAATAATCTCAAACAGTGGTACGGAAAAGACGAGAACCAAAATTCTAAAGGAAAAATGTGCGGAATACTGAAGCTAAAGCAGTGTGAAAGAGATTTCTCACCGTGTTCGCTTGGAGGCATGTAAATATTCCTCCCGAACCGGGTGTAAAACAAAGGTGACAAAAAAGAATCCAAATATATTAGCGGCACGAATCGAACGTTACTAGGAGCAGGGAAACCGATATTAACTATAATCGCAAACATATTTGGGTGCTATTGTGGGAGGGGTCGAGACGAGTGCGCGTTTCGGTGCTTGTGCCGAAACGGGTTCACCTTTCTAGAGTCTATTTGAATGTTATTCCTAAGCGTACGCGAATAGATGCTGACCAGCGGAGAGGCAAAGCAATATTAGAAGAAAAATATTATTCCGTAAAAAATAACTCAACTGTGTTGTTTTTTGTTTCGTGTTGAAAGGTTGATTGTTTTATTGAACTCTATTGTAAATAATTTGTTTGTAATATGAATACATCCGAACATTTAAAGCACTCTATCACACACTATAGGGTCTTACGAAAAATAAAAGAACCAATCGGCCATTGAGTCGAAAATTAAAAGATTTTGCCACTCCTTACAAGATACTGCATTACAATGAACGCCATGATTGCAACGGCAACGTACTTAATTATGCGTACATTCGCCCTCTCCACACCCTGCACCGTCCGTATGATGGTATTGTTCAGTTCGAACACTTTGCGACTCTCATCCAGCATTCGTTGGCGTGTTTCTTCGTCCAGCCGGGCACCAAAATCATCCACCACCTTCCTTAGACGTTGCTTCAGCTCGTAGATGCTATGATCCTCGAACGTTGTCAAGGCGGCCCCATCGGACGATCCTTCTCCACGCCGAAACGGATTGATTCTCCGTCCCAGTGAACGTCTTTTTTGCAATATCTGTCCACCGGAAAGCAACCCCATGTACAGATGGTACACGTACGCGAGCAGTAGGTTGGGATTTTCCAGTTCAATCCGATGCAGGTGCTCCAGGTAGGAACGTACTTCCGGTTTTGGCGTGTGTCGTTCCTTCCACCCGTCGCCCAGATAGAACTTAAGATCCTGCTCGAACTGTGCGGACCGGTGCAGGACCGGTGGAAGGAAATCGTCCGGAACACGCTGTTCGAGGTGCTTGAACACGTCGTAGAATATTAGCAATCCTTCGGCCCACACTCGGTTATCGTAGAGAGCTGTGATGGAGAAACGCATCGGATTTGCGTTAAATTATCATTTTTCATCGAATGAAGTGGAGTTTGTACTTACCGAAGGCTAGTTTTGCATTTACAAGCGCATCGCTCACACTGTGAATGTCTCTCGTTGCGATGCGCAATTGCTTCGAAAAGGGAATGCTTTCAGCCATTTCACTTTTACACAAACTGTTCTTTAGGATGTTGTTGTGTTCAGATCACAGGGATAAATGACTATGATTTAAATGGTTCACCATAACAAAGAATCAGCTGTTTTGCAGGTGTCTTCTGGACAAAGTGTAGCGATTGTTGTTTACCTTTTTCCAAACAATCATGCTGCCGCAGCGTTTATACTGTGGAGCTGAATGATAGCGACTGTTGTAGGGTTTCGTGGGGAAAATGTCATGTTGTTTGATGTTTCTGTGAAATACTCGCGTGTTTCAGAAACGTAAACATAAACTAATCGATTTTTCCGAAGCGCTGCACAAAAATGGGTAAAACAAGCAAAGATAAGCGGGATATCTATTATAGACTTGCCAAGGAGGAAGGTTGGCGTGCTCGGAGTGCGTACAAGCTGCTGCACATTGATGAAGTGTTCCATATCTTTGATGGTAAGTGATGGATTCTCTACTAAGGACGAAATCCTTACATGGGTTGTAACTTTGTGCTTCCTGCGCCCTCAGGTGTTACCCGTGCCGTCGATCTGTGTGCTGCTCCCGGAAGCTGGAGCCAAGTGCTATCCAGAAGGCTCTACGAAACGCGAGAACCGGAAGATCGAGATGAGGTGAAGATTATCGCCGTCGATCTGCAGGCGATGGGACCGCTGCCGGGCATCATTCAGCTGCAGGGCGACATCACCAAGCTCAGCACGGCCCAGGCGATCATAGAGCACTTTGGCGAAGGAAAGAAGGCGCAGTTGGTCGTTTGTGATGGTGCTCCGGACGTAACGGGGTTGCACGATATCGACGAGTACATCCAGTCGCAGCTGCTGCTCGCCGCGCTCAGCATTACCACGCACGTGCTCACGCTCGGCGGAACGTTTGTTGCGAAAATCTTCCGTGGCAAGGACACCAGCTTGCTGTACTCGCAGCTGAGAATATTCTTCTCCCGTGTCACCATCGCCAAACCGCCCAGCTCGCGCAATTCCAGCATCGAGGCGTTTGTGGTGTGCGAGGACTATAAGCCGCCGGAAGGGTACGTGCCGCAGTTGATCGATCCCATGCTGGACGATGTGCAGCAAATTGCGTGCGAAACGGGATCACCGGTCAACCGGGCCATCATTCCATTTTTGGTTTGTGGAGATTTGCGTGTATTTGATTCGGATATGTCGTACAGTTTAAATGTAAGTAAGACGTTGATCATTTTTCTGGATGAAACGAATGTGAAGATTTTATTTCTGCTTTCTTCTCTCACAGATCGATCCGGAAAAGGGCTACGAATACCGCGACGTGGTACAGAAACCCTTATCACCGGCGTACAGCGAGGTTTTAGAGCGCATGAAGACAACTTCCCTCAAGCACGGGAGCATTAAGGTTGAGGCGGACAAAAAGATGGACTAAAAGTTGGAACTTCTACGAAACTAACGAAATAATTATGATTAATGTCCTGCAAAGACGAATGTTGCTCTTCAAGCGCAAATTTTCTTTAATTAAATATGAAAAATGATAAATGGTTCAGCAATAAACATTTCCCTCGAAGTTGTATGAAAACAAACTAATTCTAATTGTATTGAGCGCGGAGCGTTTTTATTTCTTTGTCGCAGGAATATTGAGGCCGTTTAAGTCTGTAAAATATGTATGTACGAATATTTTATTTCCGTACTTTGCATTCTACTGTTTGCGGCCGGATGCAATGAAAGCGATAACAATTTAACCCTCTCCCAGCAGTGGATTTGTCGATGCTATCGGTAAGCGCTTTGAATTAAATGGTCCTTAAAGAAACCATAATTCACCCGACGTCGACCATCGGAGTGGATGCGATGGATGCGGGTGTTCCCAATATTATGTCCACATGACTAGCTTAATCGTCCACCCGATGGGTTTGATAGCGCTGATTAACGCGACGATGCACAGCCAAACCACCTCCGCTCCACTCCGCTCTTCATATTTAATGCACCCTAATGGGTGGGTGGCTAATTGCATACTTTATTTCACACCATTAACATACATCTCACATCAACATTACACCCTAATGGCTCATAATTATTTAGCATAATTGCTTTTGGGAAGGCTTGAACAATAGTTTGTTGTACAATCTTAGCGCAAATGTTCCCAAAGCATGGCCAGATGATGTAACTTGTAGCTGGCGATCGTTGGTAAAGATTAAAAATGAAAGTATGTCCTAGAAAAGGAGTGAGTTAATGGTGATCGTGGGTAAGTGAGAC
>KE525303.1:78246-89150 GCA_000441895.2 Anopheles sinensis | reverse complement strand
GCTTCGTTTTTATCGCAAAAACTTTCCAACCCAAAACCCGACACTGGGTGAAAATCACTGGCGCACTTGGCGTCGAAAGTCCACTCGTCCACGGACGGGCGGCATATTTTTCACTTCATGTCGTTCTCAATTACCACTCGGAATGCCATTTCCGTCGCGATTGAAACGGTGTTCGGCGTTTTCATTAGTCGCTGATGCACCAACCGAGCTGCCTCTGTTCTTTCCCGCTTTGGGCTTGGGACGTCCTTTTTTCCGACCTGTATCCATTTGACCTTAAGTCGGGATTGGAGGTTGGCTTTTTTTTATTTGTATTCCGTTCGTAACACTTCTTATGATGGTGCGAAGGTTTAAAAAAAGCCAAGAATGGAAATACGTTTCCAAAATGTACGCCACCGACGTTTGAACCGAGTTCCGTTACGGAGGGGATTATACCAACGGGTGGGAAAATGGATTGGAAAAGGAAGAGTAAAAGCGTGGCCAAAGGTTACAAAAAAAAAGGCTTCCCCACCAATGATTGACCCCCGTCGTTGGTTGGGAGGAATCGAAAGAAAAAAGCCACCATCGAGGCGACCTGCAATCGAGTGGACATTCCGGCCGTTCATCGGAGTGCATTCCTGCAATTTCGGAACCGACGCAGCATGGTGGAGAATGTTTCGTACGGGCGGTTTATGTGATAGTGGTCGATTTTGGAAACCTCGTAGGTCATGAAAATGGTCGAGGAATTAGGACGAAGGACCTTATTCTCCTTCTGAAGCATATCGACGAAGAGCTTAAGCAGCAGAGCGGTGAATTAGCTTGCCGAGAGAATTATGAGAACTAATATCGACCCGCAAGCACTTACTGCCTAACCTTAACTCTGGCCATAAAAGCTAAAGCTATCACCGTTTCATTCCTTCCGTTTTTCTTTTTTTCTCTTTGAATTTCTCCCCCGTTCCCTGGAAGGTGTCTTGCGAGCCGGGCGAGCAGAAGCCGGCGCTTGGGATGCAAATAAAAATGCAATATAAAAACTAAATTAAGGATGATCAAAAGGTACGGTCAGCCGCCGCCAAAACTGCACCACCCGAAACCAACCGTTCCCCCGGGTGGGGAGAGGAATCGAACCGGTGGGGCGAGATAAAAACGTCCGTCAAAAACGTGGGGCGCAATAATTCGAGCAAGGAGGGAGAAAAGTGGAAAACCACACTTCCATCAAAACCCGCGCGTCCGCGCACGTCCTGGGGGCTCTGTTTTAAACTCACGTTAAGCCACGGACAGACGGACAGACAGACGGACGGACACACACGTAAAGGGGCACATAAGGAAGGCTTAAACGAAAGGAGATAACGTGTGTCGGAGAACGCTTGGAGGACAAAATGAAAAAGAAAAACAGAAAATGGGAGAACAAGTACAAGTAGCAGAAGATAAAGTAAAACACAGAATTAAACGAACCTTGGGGAGGGCGAATAATAAAATTTGGAGTAGATTTCAGGTCGCAAGGGGGAAAAAGTGACGCAAACCTTCGAGAAGAAACCCGCCTGTCTGCGTGTGTTGGAGTGCAAATACATCTGTATGCGGCCGAATGCAGCGTCAGAAGTAACTCGCACGTCCGAACAGAGGATATACTCCTATCGCTGATTTGAAGACACTCGTAAACGCGAAAAGAAGATCGTAAAAACACTTCCAAAACGGCGGAGAGAAAAAACAAAACTCCAAATCGAAAAACTGTGGCGATGAATCAAATAAAAGCAAAAAGCAAACCAAAAAATAAAATGCACAAACTGCATCGGGGCAAAACAAAGGAGAAAAGTAAAAGAAATGGTACGAAAATGGCAACAAACTGGACAACATAAAGGGTTGAAGAGAGAGAGAAAAAAAAGAAAAACCAACCACCAACGTTCAAGCGGGCGATGGAGATCGGGAGAAAAGAGGGAAAACAACGTAGAAAAACAAGGCGGAGAGAAGACCGGGCGACACTTGGTCCTGCACGGTGCTGCACACAAAATTGCATCCAGAAGGAAAGGCTTTGGTGGGGAATAAAACAGATGAAGAAACAGATGAACCGGGGCAAAAGGGACGCAAACGCAGATCGCCAAAGCGGAGCAAATGGAACCTAGAAGTAGCTGGGCAGCGAGCTGAAATAACTTGAAACCTGAACCGGTCCGGCTCGAAGACGACGACGACGTCGTCGTTCTGGTTTTCCGGACTCGTTTCGTGTCCGTTTTCGTTTCGATTCCCTCCCCCCGCATTTACCCTACGCTGGTGGCCATTTGTTTTGTCTCCGGAGTTCCGGGGTCACCATTCCGGGCCAGACTCCAGCCCTCAGCCGAATGCGAGCGAGCGAAAACACTTCGCGGAAACTATTCGCGCGGATGCGGCGAGCTGGTCGTGAAAAATAAGCATGCTCGGGCAAGTTGGGGCCGGTCAAAGTTTTTCCATGCCGATCCTGGGCGGGTGCGGGGGTGTCGGGATGCGGCTGGGACGGTCGGAAAAAGGCAGCCCCGCGACAAGCGATACCATCACGATATCCCAGGGTCGACGTCGAGAGTTCGCCCGACCGGGCGAGAACGTGGACGTGCGACGGAGATAAAAATAGAAGAAACCACCAACCACCAAACCGAACCACGGTGGGGAAAGACCACGGGTAACCGGAGGAGGGGGGTGGGGGAGAGGCACTCTCGCAATGGGAATGTCCGTTTGCACGCGGACTCTTGCTCTTGGTACGTTGCGATTCGTTGGCTCGATTCCGGTCCGGAGCGCGCGGGAAGATCGAAACTATCCATCGGTAAAATGCGCCGCCGAAAACGAAAGGCAGCACGGCAGAGCGCTATCCACGGGCGAACAAAGGAAAGCGCAAAAACTACTTCAGGCAAGAGTCGTAATAAGTCACAAGTTTGGAGCTGGGAATGCGTGGTAAGAAGAAAAAAAGGCAAGCGAAACGAAAGGAACGCGAATGCCAAACTTCAAGAACTATGCACCACCATCTCGAGGAGCATCTGAGGCTGCATCTTGCTGCCGATACCGCTGACCCAATTGCGGCAAACATTTTGCATCCCAATTTTCTTCGCCAGCTGGCATGGACGTGGACTTTTCATCTCAATCTTCATGCCAAGGGTTTTTTTTGTGAGCTTCGTTTAAGTGGCTGCTTCGGAAAAGCTTCGTTAAAGACTTCAGAATAACTGCTTATTATCTCGTGCCCGTAGGTTGATTGAGTGGAATTAGGAAAGACTTTTGAAAGTCGCTTGCGAATGTCCTGGGACTCTGATAAATAAATTTAATATTAAGTGTTTATTTTCTTAGTGTTTGTAAAATGTAGAACACATTCGATAATCGTTTGACTAGAACTATTTAGAAGCTCTGATCAATGTTTCCGTTGATCCAATCCGTTGCACTATTTTTCCATCGGAAGAAAACAAATACCAATGGGCACCAAGGGGACATGTTTTTCCTGTCTCTTGCTTTCCCCCTCTTCTCCTTCCCTCTCCGGCTTCTCGTAGCAAAGTCCAAGCGCATCCGGGCGGGACGTGATGAAACCGACGCTGGAAAATGTAAGCGGAGGAATGGCGAGCAAACACGATCTACGGTAGAGTTTGTAAATCACAAATTTCTTGCATTCTTCCACCGGGCAGGTTTGTCGCCGGTTGTTCGCTTGTCGAGAGGATTTTTTTTATATGCTTCCCTCTCTTATGCTGCGCTTGGTTTAATTTCGCAAATGAAAAATTCTTGCCTTGCTTTCTTGAGCACGCCCTCGAAGAAACCGGGATGGAAATTCTTCGTCGTTTTTAATGGACCTGCAATAGCAATGAAATCAAGCCAAGGGATTGGTTCGAATGGAGAAATCTGTAAAGTAGTTGTTTTACGTGGAGAAATTAAATTAAATATATAGGAAAATCACCTACATTTGCTTCCATAGATGGCTCCTATGGAGAAAAGTTGGATGCAACAGTAATACACCACAAATTGCCTACGAACATTTCATATGAAACAGCACTCACTGATCGGAACAAGACCTTCCGTTAATGAATAGAGTACGCACATATACATATTTTCCCAGCGCTCGGCATCGGCGTATTTTAGCGCATACTTTCCTGCTCTGCCGGCGAAACATTATCGGAATCTATTTTCCAATGCCATGCCACGCGCATAAATCGCACTGCATTTAATCGGCCTGACAACGGCCATGTTGCCACTTCCATTATTGGAACTCCCGTTTCCATCTCTTCTCATCCTTCACTCTCCGGTCCGGTTCTAGCGTCCCGAGTTTTCCCTTATGCCCGTTTCTTTTAGTTCATTCGCAATGGAAATTATTGCATTATTGCTGCACTTAATAATGATGGGGCTTCGCTGGCTGGGGTGGTCATGAATTAATTTCCTTTTATTTTCACCAGTTGCTGTTGATTTGCCGAGGTTTTTTTTCCTTCGTTTGCATTTGCCCATAAAGTTATAATATATCCTTGCCAAAGTAACGTTACTTTCTGGTATTTTTAATATATTATTTCGTATCATATGCATACGACATGCTGATTTAGGCGCAGTATTTTTGTTCCTCTAGCAGGGAAATAAACTCATTACGGTTGATATGACCGATTCAAAAATGCGTACATTTTTTTACCCCTACGTAATAGTGTCGTGTTGCACAAACAATGATTAACATAAAATGTAGCAAATTTCGATAACTGATACGATACAACTCTGCTACACGCAATTATCGATTGTTGGAAAAGTGTCATGCTTCAGCAAACAATTTGATCCATATTGTTGCAATGTTATGCCTTCAACATCAAAACGAAGGCAAGTGAATGGTAATTGAGCCTTCGGCACTGAACTGAATAACTTAAAATTGTGGTGTATTGAAATGATATAAAAATCGTATATTCTTTTCTACAATTTGAAATTAATCGTCCTGAAATGTACGATGTGGAGTTGACGAAGGAAAAGTAATTCAATAAAAGTGACTTTCAATCGAGATGAACGAGATGATATAAATGTAAATTTGATCCTGTTCAAACCATCCCTGCCACTTAAAAGAAAAAGGAAACGATTAAGCATACAATTCACATTCGTTTAGGGCAACCGCCGCAAACATTCCTCCGCACATGAAGAGAAAAGTGATGATGTGGATCTTTTTCCCTTCCCCCATCTGGTTGCATCATTAACGGCATCATTTGGCGTCCCTCATCGGCGCCCCCCTTTTCAAAATGAATTGCTATTGATCGCTTCGTACGGGCTGGAAAATCCTCCACAGCTAGCCAAAAATAATTCATATTCAAATAAAGTCCCGATCGGTTACAATTTTCCTCCCGCGTGCCTTTAATGTGTGGAACGGTGTTTTGCCACACGTTTCAGCGCTCACTTTTTCCCGGACCATTTGTGCGTCGTGTTGTTGTTGTTGGTTTGGCTTCAATAATTTTTCTCCATCTTTTTTCCAGCGCATTAAATTTTCTTACCCACCCCCACCCACACTCTATCGACACGGCACGGCGTCTTGAAGGATGCGTTACGTTTCGCTATTACTTTCATCCCGAATTTATGTATCATTTTTCTTTAGCGTACGCGCGATGAATAGGATGTAATTTATTTTACGCTTATGATGAAGTTTTTTTTTTGAAGCAGCTCCCTTTCTTTCATCTCGCTCTTTCCTTCGTTTGTGTCTCGCTTGAATTAAAACTTTAGGACGACCAGAAAGGGAAGCGAAAAGAAGGAAGAAAAAAAGATAAATAAATTTCCTCCCGAAAAATCGTTTTTCCCACGACTGCTGGCTGCGGTCGCCCGGGAGAAGATGATCGAATGAGATTTTTCTGTAGCTTCCCCGTGCCGTGCCCGTCCCGGATTTCCTCCACCGCCGGCTGGCCGTTGCTAAATCACCTACGTTTCCCGATCCCCTTCCGAGCCGTTGCCACTTTTTTTCCCCCACACTCCTTCCGATTCCATCCATCCATCCATCCATCCATCCGCCGTGCGCGTCGTCGTGAAGCGTCGGATTCGTCTTCGTCGTGGCCGGGACATCCAGCCCAGCGCGTTCCGCTCTCGAAAGTACACAATTAATCACAGCCTTAAGCCTCGGTTTCGCGAAAGTCAGAATCCGCCTTCCCGCGCGACACAAGTTCTGTTGGGGAGGGGTGGAGGAGACGAGAGGAAGCGAGCGGGGACAGATTGCGGGCGCATGTGTGAAAGGAGAAGATTACATTCGCAGGGAACGGAACGGGGGAGCAGATCACAGTGGAGAATGTGTCTTAACGAGGGACGAAAAGATTGTACCGGATTGGAAAGAAAGTGGAAACCGGTATGGAGGGGCTGGGAAATAAAATTATCCTTCCCGGGTTTTTTTAGCCCCACGTCCTCTACGGTGGCCTTCCGGGTTCCGGTTGCCCGGTTTGTCCCGGTGATTATCCCGGCGTGTCCCGAAACCTCTAAATCGGTGACTGTACAGTAATGGTCCGCTTATAGTGCGATTGCTTAATGCTCTATAAATTTTTGAAAAGTTTTAATCCGTCCTTTCCGAAAACGCCCGAACGGCTCGCCTCGCGGCAAACGAATGCACATTTTAATGTAAGTTTGTTTTCGGAGAGAGATATTAGGGGATCAGTGAAGGCAAAAAGTTGGCTTTCTTGAAGCGAGGAAAGTATGTTGGATGAAAATTAAGCTTCTCAATAGTTGGAACAGGAAAGAAACATAAGAGAACGTGAGTCATTTCCATTCTCAGCAGCAGAAAAATGCCTATCTGAATCAAACTACCGTGCAAATAAAATGGCACATGCAATAATTAAGGATTAAAATTTCCAAAATCCACCGAAGAAAGAGGTTCTCCTTGCATGCCACCCTGTGCCCTGGAAAACCTCGCCACACAGATTGATGTGTTCCTGATTTCGGGCCTTGCTTCATGCAAGTCTTTCTCCAGCAAATCCCTTCACGGAAATTCGCCACCAAAACTCTCGAAACAGGTGCGCTCCGATGAAGTCATTTCAGCGCCACGGTACGACAAACTTTTCCCTGCCCTTTGCCAGCGAAAAGTGGTTCGCGAGTGCCAGAGTGGTTCGCCCTTCCACCTCGCTTTCCGGGCGGTATAATAAATATAGGAAAATGGGACCCTTAGAGCCGATGGGAAACCGACGGTGGAATAAAACGACGAGCCAAGAAAGCATCGACCGGGGAGGGAGGAAAAGGTTGCGGTCTAAATCCGCGAATCGATCGAGCCTCGCAACACAATTCTCACCGAGCACAATCCGAGACGCAAAGCGAGGCGGCTTTCGGGTGACTGAGATCCTTTTGTTTCTGCTTTAGCCTGTTTGCTTTTTTAAGGATTCCACGCTTTTCCAGTATCGATGATCAATGGATGGATTAACCGATCCCCAATACGAACGAACAAACGAACGAACGAACGGCGAGATGGGAATGGCAAACAGAGATGATCTAATTGCGTTCCCGTTAGCGTCTCTGTTTTTTCGGCAATTCCGGCAGCCATTATCCGCTTTGCTAAACATTTTTATCGTCGTTGCCCTCCGCTCGAATTGGGAGAATTTTAAGTGTAATGCAGTGCGGTTTTGTGTGATCCGCGTTGCGATCGGAAAGGAAACTTTAATTGCACCATCGAACGAACGACCGACGGAGAGTGAGATTTTCAATTGCTTCCATTTCGTGTCAGGATTGCCGGTTTGTGCTTGAATTTTTTTCAGTTCATCAACATATTTATAGCATGATAAAAAGTACAGTCTTGCTCAAATCTATCCTGTCCTGACCTAAAATTGCGATATTTTAACACTTCTCTATTGCTTGCTTTCTAAAACTCAACTTTTTGAGCAGTTTCTCATTATCGCAATCCCTCGACGACGAATTCTTCCGGACAATATCCCCAGCGTTTCGCAGCGTTCGTTTAGTAGTGGTGGTGGATGACATTTCTTTCTCCGTTTATCCTTGTCCAACACGGTGACATCATCCTTTTGGATCGTATTATCCAGTTTTACCGTAGCAATTCTTTTCTGCTCCTCCATCCGGCACTTCCGACGACAGCGTGAACCATTTACCTTGATTGTGCTTTCCGGACAATTTTAGTGCCGGTGTAGTTAATGCCATCGGGATCACACCGGTGGCGTCCAGTGCCTCGCTACTCAGTAGAATACGATTACGCGCGTTACGCCAACCGTTCTGCCGGCGTTGCTCGCTTTCTCGTGGTCTCTCGAAAGCGAACGGCTGATAATGGCTACCGAATAGAGGGGAAAGAATAGAAGGTAAAAGTATCGTTAGTATATTGTAGCGAACACTTCATTAGCATCCGTGCGGTGAAAGGAGCGAGCGGACAAAGGAAATAGAAGTTTTATAAATTGAATACATCTGAAAAGTTTTTAAAGCGTAAACTAACGGAACGGAGAATAATAGAGTTGGTAGGGGGAGGGAAGGAAAGGTAAACAACTATTGACATAACACTCGGAATGGTTGAATAAAAATGAGTAAAAGTGAGCACGGAAACCACACGAACCGTAAAAAGCGGTAAAAGTGCATTCAAGGTGCAGGAAGTTGCAGTAAAGCTTTCGGAAAGTTAGAAACAAAAAAAAGTTTAAAGTAGAATAAACAAACAAAAACAAAACAGAAACAATAACTTGTAGCAACAACGTCAACAACAATACCGGAACAATAGTACAGTTAAAACAATGCTAGTAGAGTATTTTAACTGGTGTCTTGTGGTAAAGAAGGCAAAAGGTGGTGCGGAAAAAATACTACCACGGAATGGAGTACGTTTTTCTGGTTTTTATGTTCTTTCACTCCAACTCCCGGCGGTCAGGCGCACCTACGACAGGATGAGGACACAAAAATAAAAAAAGCACTTGCACAGGAGTAAAACCCCGCTTTTAAAAAACAACAAACGCAGCAGCACGGAAATGCATTTATGGGAAGAATGGTGGAGAAAACGAAATTATGCCACCGTAATATTTCAAAGCATTGCACCAACCACGTTTCTGTAGAGTTTTGGTGTGTGTATGTGTGTGTGAGTGCCAGTGTTCGTTGTTTGTCCTCGTTGTAATGAGGTGAGTTTGGGGTTGCCACCTCGAAAAGTAGGGTCGGGGGTGCCAGAAAGTGTTTTTTTTTGTCTGCTTCACTCTATTTATGATGGAAGGAGCTAGAGGCGAAAAAATATTTCACCTCCCAAAGTACCTTCGTAAAGGCGAACTTTCCGTTTTTCTTTTCCATGTAAAAGCATAACCTTAGTGTCACCAGGAAGCAAGTAAAACGTGCAAACAAAAACAAACCACCATAGAATGCCATTCCAGACAACGGTAGAACAAAAACCCAACGGAAAACTGCACTTCATCAGTGCACGTGTTGTGCCCGGTTTGAGCCCACCCCGCCTGTTAGTGTTCGTATCGCGTGTGCCCACTTCAAACGCACCCATCATCCCACCCCCGTCCACGATCGGCCCGAGTTGATCCTGCGGTGTCTGCGGCAAAGCTTCGGTTTTGTCGGATTTTGTAGGATTTTTCCCGGGCGGAATTATGGACACAGTTTTTTCATTTTATTTTTTGTTTGTTGGTTGCCCGCGATGGGTCGTTATTTTCGATTTAGTTTTTCCTCTTTATTTTCCTCCGACTGGGTGTTCCCATTTGTCTAGTTCAAAACACTGCTCGATGCCACCTGTTCGCGGCACTTTCGTCCTGGCTCGTCGTGAGTTTTTCATACGCTTCAGTTATCGGGTCTTTTTTTTCCTTTTGCCCATTTCTTTCCGCAGCATAATTCACGCTTCAAGATGCTGTACTTGTAAAAGTGCGAGTGCGTTTTATTGTGTACTTTGCCGTTGGATCATAAACAAGGATTACGAATAATTTACCGGAACGATGGGTTTTCTTTTCGTTCCAGCAATCCAGGCACAATGTTCTTTGGCAAATTGTTATCCTTAACGGGGATTATACTATACGCGTGAGCCCATTCAGCGAACGAAGCGATAAGGCAAACGATCATTGAAAAACAGAAGATTATGGAGTGACATTGGAAACGAAGTTTTTATCTTCAACATTTTAGTAAGGTTTCCTGTTTGATTACATGTTTTTCGATAGTTTTTCATTCTCGCCATAACCCACTAATGCATGCATCTTAAACATAGGGTAAGTGCTCCTTTAGTGGTGCTGTACCTATAGTGGAAGTAGTGGAATAAAATCCTTGCTCTACGAGGAAATAAATACAATAGCGTTATTTGTACTAGTATGAAATGTTTCCATGCCCTTTTACGGAGTGTTCAAAAGATAAACCTTGCCACTCCGTAATATATTAAAGCTCCGAAATTCATATTTTCCAAACAGGTTGTACCAATATGCTGGATTCCTTAAGAATTTATCAGGAGTGTCATGATTTCCTTAAGGCTATAAATCTCCGCAAAAGCATTGGTCTAAATGACGGAATGCGTTGGTCCATGGCCAAGATAACGCATTGGTCTGAGTATTTTTACCTTTTTGTTTGAAATATGCTTCAAAAACAAATTGCACTATAAATATATTCGGTATTTTCCAAGTTTTCCAAGTACTACCACCACTAGAGGAACCATACCACCATTACAGGAACAACCAGCTAGGAAGAAATAAACGCTTTTTTCATGTATTTTACATGATAAACTGTAAAAATAGATGTTTTTCTGAAGAATAATGGTGTTTAGATCATAATTGGTATAAATTTCTAACATATTCTGTATTAGACACTTGAAAATTTCATCATGTTGTTAGTAACACCACAAAGTGCGTCACTGTTGGTACAGTTACCCTCCATAAATTTAAATAATTCTTTTCCAAACTCCAAAATTATTTCCAAATGACCTTCCAATTGAAATCCAAATGAAATAACCGACGCGACAAGTGGCTGCTAATAACAGGGCTCGGCTACAAAAGCGTCTATCGATCGATCCGTTACCGCTTCGTCCATTTCCAAGGGCAACCAGCCAATTTAGAAAA
>KE525303.1:54615-65751 GCA_000441895.2 Anopheles sinensis | reverse complement strand
ATTTTTGAATGGAGGCATGGATTTTGCCCCATTTTTTGCCACATCCTTTTTTTTAATTGCGTCCAAACGGCTTACATTAGAGCCGTGAAACTTTTTACGTAGCAAAATCTATTCAGATCAGATGCGCTGGGGTCGACATGCAAAACATACAGAAACATAGAAGCGTGAAAGAAGCGATGCAGATACTGCTGGAGACGGGTTGGAGAGACCGATGAAACGGTTTAACCAGAATGCGCACTAGTTTTTGGTAAAAATCCGCTCCTAAATCCTCAACGTTTTTTTTTTAATATTCATCAATTGAATGATATAGGTGTTCAAGAGGAGTAGGTAAGAAACAGGAAGTCAGCATAAGAAATACGAATATATTTTAGTACAAAAATTAGCTACTTTCCAGGAAAAAATAATACAAATATTCTTGGGAGATTTGGCGTGAAGATGACATACATGTAATAATCTTTCTTTGATCTATGTCTATCTATAAATTGTGCGATCTGCCAGGAAAACTAACAAGGTTAAATATGATTTGTATGGAAAATAGCATTTTCCAAAAGGAATCTTTCAGTTTTCGTCTGGGATGATATTCGTTAAATAGTACAATTTAACAAGCATCAAAATGGCTTCTACTAAAGTTCAGAAATTTTCCACACAAAAATTGACGCATAAAGAAATGGAAGCAAAAAACTGTTACGAAAAACGGTCAACACAACGATGGAAGAATGATCTGTCTTTAATCCAGTGCCGGACGGGAAAGTTAGGTCTGATTAATTGTGACGAGCCTTTGGAGCGAGGGGGACAAGCGATAGAGAGACCATGAAAATAAACGTACAAGTTGGAAATTAAGTAATCAACCGCGGGCCAAACTCCACCGCCCCAAGGCACACCTCACCCGTGCCCACCCCCCAGCCCTAGCCCGTAAACTAATACCTGAGCCTCTTCTGCGGCCCCCTCATAGCAGGTCGAGAACGCTTCTGAGTGACCACTGCATCATAATTTATCCTCCGCTGACGTTTATGGATAAACTTTTCCACAGCCTCGCCCCAGCGTTTCGTCGAGTTTTCTCCTCCCGCGTTGCCTATGTTCCCCGCATTTCCCTGTTTTACCTTTTTGATCGTCTCACTTTCGTGTTTTGTTTGGTGTGTATCTTGTCACTGGCACACGGCTCGTAACGGTCGGTGTGTGTGAGTGTTTTATTTCTTGTTGATTTTCATTTCGCTTCTGGCTTCATATGATGACTTCATTCTTACCGTCCTTCGTCCTATGTTTTTGTTTTTTGAAGTGTGTGCAAACTTTTTATTTTCCTCGTCTCACGTGCTGTAGTTTCGCCGCTCAAACTCATTCCTGATTTCTTTGCTCGTTTTTCCCACTCGTCTTGTTTTTCCCCCTTTCCGCCCTCCCAAAATTGCCTACTTTACCCCCGACGCGTCCCATGTCGAGGCCTGTCTGTCAAGCAGGACACACCGAAACTCGGCCCGAAAGGGTAATTTTTAGTTCGTTTTTGTTTTTCCCCTTTCGCCAGGACCTTTTAACTCCCTCGCAAAATTTGACCCTCCTTTCCCGTTTCGTTAGGGACACGGGACACGGAGAAGTCATTTTAGGGACGGACACGAATCGTGGACACACATATACACGCAGACACATACATGCACATTCCATTTGCCGGGATGGATGCCTCTTTCGTCCTTCGACGGACTGTGTGTTTTAGTAAAGGTTTTAAATAAGTTGTCAAAACAACCTTCATCTGGCTTCTGCTTCTTTGTTCGTCAACCGGGAGAAGGACACGCCAGTTCAAGGTTTTCAGAGCTGTTGACGCATCGGACGTCAAGCCGATGAGCTATTCACCCTCCCCATTATCGAACGATCCCGAAAACGCTATTAGGGAAAAACGTCAAAGTAATCCTTGGAAAAGGATGCCCCAGATGCGGCTACCAGATAATTCCATCAGTCAACCCCGTAGCGTGGTGCGTTCCGCAAAAGGATAAATCGTGTCGGCACTTCCACTTGTTAGTAAGTGAAAAGTAAAAAAAAGAAAAAATAACAAAATGGCGTTTAAAAGTAAACGAGTTAATCGAAGGCATAACATTGGCGAACAGAACAGGAAAGTGGAGGAAAAAAGCACACCAACCTGTCGAGTGACAAATAAAGGGGGCAGGCTGGGCTTCGGGTAAACATAAACCTTTTCAAAAAGGGCATAAAGAAGGGCGAGTGAGAGGTTAATCGTGTTCCCCACGGTGGCACGAAAGGGATACTTAGCAGCGTCGAGAGCAAACCGGACCTGCTCTTGGTCTGCAACGAAAATTCCCAACGCCGTAATACAATTACAGCAACACAAACGCCGTGTCCTTTGGCGGGGACGAAGACGTTCCACAACCCACCTAGTTCGTTTTGAGAAGACCCAGGCCCAAGGATGCACATGCACACAGTAGGTTAGTGGCGAGCCGTTGTTATCCTGCGAAGCGGAAAGTGATGTGCTCGAACGGTATCCGGGCGTACTATGCGATGCTATGCGCCGACCGTCTCAGCATTCCAGCCCCGTCGGTGGGTCGTTTTATTGCACCCACTTCACTGGCCACCCCGGTCCAGCACGCCACACACCCACACCAAGATACTGGCACTGGCACTAGAAACCATGCCGGAAAGGATGTCTTCTTCGGAACTTAAACTCTTCAACGTAATGCCCGCTTTTATGTTCTTCCGTGTCCGGATGGATGAATGTTTTTGGTGGTGCAAAGGAGACGGCATGTGTGTGTGTGTGTGTGTGTGTGATGAGAGGAAAGGACCAGTGTTGGGGGGAAAACGACTACTGGAGGCATTTGTAAAGGTGTTTGGAATAATATTAGTACACTAGGAACTATGAACACCGCAGGCGTGTAGATGCACAAACACACGCTCTTCATACTCCCCTTCTCTCTCTATCTCTCTCTAATCCCCCGCTCACTCCCACCTTGCCCATTAACCCACCCTGCTGGAGCCTTCGGTAGGTCCTTTTATTGTCCCGTCGCTCCCATGGGCCATTGTTATGCTACGACGTGTTCTGATGCAGTAGTACGTACACATTATTGGAGAGATCCTCCCCTCTCCTCCACCTTCAAACCGTTCCAACAGTACCCCCCTTTTTCCGGTGGTTCCCCTTGTAAAATATTGTCCTTGCAAGGACACAACCGCTTCATCGCGCGGAGTTGCACACGCTGCTGTTGTTGCTGTTTATTCCACCCTCCCGCTTCAAGGTTGGTGTGTTGTGTTTGCGTGTATGTGTGTGTATATGGTGCCGGTGGTATGTCCTTCGCAAGGTCCTTGCGACAAAAGAGACACCGGGACACAGCGTTCGGGCTCATTGTCGTCGTCGTCGTCGTCGTCTGCGAAGTGGTAGATAAAGTTCTTCTTTATCCTTGAATAAGGATAATGGCCTCGTGCTCCCCTTCTGAAGCACGCTTCCTGGCACGCTTCGGTCCCCCCCCCCCCGCCTCCTACCCTCTTCTTCCGTGTACCGCACAAATGGTGCAATTTCGGGGGGAGGAAAGAGATTGTAGCGTGTAGAAGCCGGGAACACAGCATTCACATTTTGCAACAACGCGAACCGAACCGAACGGCATCCTTAAACACGCATCCAAGTGATAGCATTATCGTGTTGCTTCAGCTAGCTTGGGTGTTGGGTGATGGGCTGAGGGGGTTGTAAAAGCCAGCACAAGAAGCAGACGCTTCCACTCAACAATGTTTTAAGCCGCGACCCCGCGCTCTAGGACAACATTGCGCGCGAGCTGCGTCCCGAAAACCAGATAGCGCCAAACATTTTGCATGTGCTATGTGCCTGTGTGTGTGTTTGTTTGTGTGTAAGTGTGTCAAAACACACGAGTGGCAGGCAAACCACGAGTGCGTCAACAACGGCACCGAGCAGCAGGTCCTGCTTCCTGCTGAAGCGCCCAGCAAACAAACTTCCATCGTGGTGGCGCCTGGAACTCCAGGAGATAGGAGAGCCACTGCTCTACTGACCTCGATGGCGCACGGTTTGACACTTGTACTTTGTTCAAAGCCGGAAAAGGGGGGAACGGGCCTTGCCGAATTTTGCCTGCTACGACAACATACCATAGCCTCACCATGATTGGGACGGACATAACAACGTCCGTTTCGTTGGTGGCAAATTTTCGTTTGTAATTAGTTAAATCATGTGTACAAACGTCACGGTCTATTGGACGGTCCTCACCCACCCCTCCTTTGACCAGTTTAACCCTACTGGCTCCAGGTTCCGAACGGTGATCTCGATGTTCCGATCGGTCCGAAACTTTGGGGAACTACTCCGGGGTGTTATCGGTTGTTCGGGCAATAACTAAACTCTCGCAAACGATGGTTACGATGGTCAACGGTTATCGCATTCGTTGTTTAACATCACCCCTGGTGCCGTCCATTTCCTTGGCTTGTCCATTGTTCCGGGCTAGGCCCCATCACACTCCCTTGCTTGGGTTATCTTCCGGAGCCAATCTGGGAAGACTATAACCGGTGCCAATCGGTGCCATCCGATCATTTGTGGAAGGAACACCGGAGGTTTGCTGGCATATCACATGCTCCGTGTGCATGTACACTCACTCACCTCTGCTGTTGCGGAAGACTGTTACAACCCGAGGCGTAGCGGTTGACCCACATCATTACCGAAGTCAAGCGACCGGAAAGGTGCGGTGGTGGATGTTTGTTGGGCTTTTGGTAGCAGCTTTCCTTAACCGATAGGCTTTGGAAGCTTTTGGTAACGTACTCTGCATTCCGACTCAATCTTGTTCCTTGGGCGTCAGGCATTAGGATCTTCTGCCGTGCCAAGTATAAGGAAAAATAAAAACCCGACTTTACCCGACCAGGTATCAATCTCCATATCGATTCGCTCGGAGCTGCCATTTCCCCGAGGTACGGAGCAGAACGTTGGGAGGAATTTCTGACCGAAATCCCCGACCAAAAACCTAACCTCAAAGCAAAACCGACGGAGGGGGAAAAAGAAAGGAGAAAATACAAGCCGTATGTGGAAGGAAATCGACAGCAGTACAAGAGATGGAAATTGGCACGTAGTGGCAATCCGGCAAACATTGCGCCAGGAATGATACCCGACCCCGGGTATCTATGTATCGCTTTCTGGTCTCCCCCTCTGCCCCCCTTCCTTTTGCGGTGAAGACCGGTGTGTTCCGTTCGGTACACTTGTTCTTTTCCCTTTCTTCCCTGTTGTCTCGGTCTTTACCCGGCCTGCCGCCCGCCGGAACTGTCGATTACTCGATCCGACCAAAACTCCCACCGGAGCCGTGCAAGGGGTAAAGGCCCGCGGATGGAGGCAGGATGGATGGATGGGAAAAACAAAGTCAAACAGACATAACGAAATGAAAAAAAAGGAGAATGATTCTACCGAAAGTAGCATACTGCGGTAGGAGAAGGGGGGATGACAAAAAACAACAGAACTAAAGCGGATACGTTTCATTTTCTCATTCCGGGGCTGCACATTTCGGTCCGATTTTTTTTCTGTTTTTTGGGGAAATGAGCAAGCTCACACAGAGTGCAGATGATGTTTTGTGAATGGCACCGAGAGACGGAGCATTTTCCAAACGCGGGCAGCAGCAGCCGGTTCACAAAGCATTTAGAACGGAAGCAGAAACAGTGTTGCCAGTGGGAGTCGTCAGATCAACCCGAGCACTTCGGTTGAACCCTTGATGGGTAAGGGAGCTTTTTGGTATCGATCCTCTAAACGGTACCGTTAATTAGAGAGCGTGTGAATTATGCATGCAGATATAACGAACCGCGATGCACCGCGAGAAAGGATGATTTCGATGTGAAAATAATTTGTTTGATTAGTTAATTCAACCGGTTTTGGTTGGTTTGATTGTTGGACTAATTTTTAAAAAGTACTTCAATTTAATTACCATACAGTTCAAATAAACTGTTTCATTTTAAATCATATGATTGTGGCACATTTACGATTGATATTTTTTCTTGCATCCGTTTGGTGATTCGCTTTAATCGCTTTATTTGGCTTTCAGAGGCGAATGTTGCTCTCATAGCGCAAAGTCTCTTAAATAGATGAATAAACACACAACAATATATTAAGCTAGAAAATTAAATTTACAATCAGGTTAATTTTATCTTCAATATTATTTAATAAGGTGTTAGAGCATTTTTCACTCAGACTTCGAGTATTTAAGTTATCAAACTGCCTGACATATCAAGTTGCTTCCTCAATAGACTTTTTAGAAAATGCTTGGTATAGTACAGACTGCCTCACTTTACGTCGACCTCGCTTTACGTCGTTTGACAAATCGATCGAAATTAGTTTATAGTAGCGTGATTTGTTCTTTACTCATACGATTCAATGCAATTTGTATGCCAGAAGATTCGAACATGGACTTCAAAACGGAAGTCTTGAGTAGGATTATAATATATCGAACCGAGCTCGCTGTCAAAGTCCCATAAGGTGACGTAAAGGAGGGCCGCACTGTAATACAATTTACTTTAAGAAAAGGATTTTTTGAAAAAGGTAAAGTAGTGGAACTAAAGAATGGATAATTTGTTAGTATGAGCACAATCCTAATTAATAAAAACACAATTTGCAAATAATAAAATGAGTTCATATGTCCAAGAAAACGCATAATATAACTAACTGATACACTCATTTTGGTTTAAAATAATCCCACTAACATGGTTTAAAATAATAAGTACACTTGAAAGGTTTTTAATTTTTCCCTCAAAACAAAAACTCCTGCAATGTATGATGTACACAATATGATCCGTAAAAAAAGATCCAACCCATTAGTTTGCTTTATGATTATTTTAACTCCACGGTAAAAACTTTGCTTTAGCAGAACAAATTTAGAACACGCCAACTCGCCATTTGCTTCCGGCGCGGTGAGAATGATTTTTGATATTATGTTTCGGTTTTGTGTGTGAGTGTGTTTCCCCAGTACATTACGAGATACATTCCATCCTGCGGCGAACATCACGCAACGCAAGGGTTGTTAAAATGGTGCCACCTGGGAAATGCACCGGAAAATGCGACTATCGGTTACCGTACCGGCAACCGAGGCGGGAACGTGGCGTCCGCCTGACGTTCGGGGGTTTTGTTTTATTTGGTTTTTTGTTTGTTTTACTCTCCCACCAGTACCCGGCTGATGTTCTGCTCCATCCTGGCTGGCTGGCATCAAATGGCCATCAGGTGCACGGAACGGAAAACGTACGCTCCGGTTCGCTCGGATGACGCTCGTGCTATTCGCCCCGGAAAAGGCGGGCAAATCCGATCGTACGGAAAATGGTTGTGTAATGGATAGAGAGATATAAATTAATTCGCAAACGACTGCAAACTACAACAATCCGGTTTCGGTTTGTAGTGCCACTTTCGATTCGGAGCTTGGCAGGATCGCTTGGAGTGTTTGTGGAGATATTTCCAAACAAAACCCCCGAACATTCTTCCCTACCCTGGGAGTCGATTATAACGTTGTATAGATTTTACCTAACCTTCCGGCACTTATCGACAGCGATGGAGCTCCGAGAAAATGGTGCTCCGGAAGCTGGTTCCCGTTTCGTCCGGAGTTTCCCATTTTCTCCACGCAAACGCTTGTCCATATATCACCGCTCAGCGTTTTTCCATTTGAATGCAAATTTCCAGATGTGTCCCCGGTGTGCGCCACTTGACCACAAATGCAGCTTGGGTTTCGCAAATCTCGGCCGGTTGCTGGCGGGTCGGAAAACTCTCCGATGTCGAACGACCGGTTCGGTGGAATTGAGCGAAAAAGTTGGTAGAAAAATAATGTCGAATGGCGGATGTGTGAAATGCAGAACTTTTCCCTATTGGCAGGATATTCGTTGCGATCAAAAGAAGGTTTTCCTAGCAAGGTGTGCGGAGTTTGTTATCGCGCCATTTTTTTTCACTCGTTTTATTTTTTCCTTACGGGATGAAAGGATATGTTACTTTGCAGGAGGGTGACTCAATCTGGGACGCAACATGATGGAGAACGTACGTTGACCCCAGCAAAAGGGAAGTTGGAAAAACCCACACACACTGGGCGCGTGCGGAGTGCCAGTCAAACTGGGCGACAAACTGGGAGGATATATGAAAAATCCTTTCCTTTTATGTGTTTTTTTCCTTTTTCTACAAACAGGGGTAAGGAATTATACAAAAATGAATCTCTGTAACACACGCGATGGGGCCGAGCGAAGTGGGAATGAAAAAGATGTTATAGAAGGGAGCCACATGGAAGGATAATAAAGGGGGGCGGCCCACCCAATAAGCCCTCTCCCTGCCCTTCACCATCCAACAATGAACCCACCAGTAGTCCTTTTCAGATTGTAGCCTCCAACATCCCTCGCTGCCCTTCCAAGAAGCTGCTCCACGGGGACCAGGATAGAGATGAAAAATGCTGATTGGATTAGTTTTCAATTTTTCCTCGCCGACCAAAAAGTTGGTGGATCAACCGTAACAGGAAACCGGAAGAGAGTGCTGAAGGAGGAAAACTGCAAGCGATGCAGGCAGCACATTTCGAAGCAAAGGGTTGCGAATGTGGGAGTGAGCAAAGGCATTGGAGAGGATCGTCGCGTAGGGAAAGTCCTTCCCCCAAGTGAGAAAAAAGAGTGTTCTTTTCGAGAGGCGGAAGATGATACATTTTTACCTCCTGTTACCATCGCATTCAACTGTCCCAGCCCTTGCAGGGGATGGCGTGAGTGTGAGCGTTAGCCGCTAGTATATTTGCATAACCTCAAAGGCGGCCCTCCAGCGTTGAAATGGAGCCGAGATTCGGTGCAAGTGGCTAATGGTTTGGGCCCGCTTGGGAGCCGAATCTGGAGGGAAATACTTCGGGGTTTTCGGTTCCGGACGCGACGATAGGAGTAGGAGTGTGTGGGGAGCGTTCTGGTGGGAAACACAAAAGGCATCCAAAAGGACACGGCGGTTGGTCCAATGAATTTTTAAGTCAGCGACACTCCATCCTCCGTGACCGGTGTGAGCCGCAGTGAGTGGTCACAGCTTTTTTTCCCAACCGCAGCCTCGGAAAAATTGAAAGGACACGGTAAACCGGTGAACGGAGTGAAAAACAAACCCCGGTGGAGCAAAACGAAACGTAACCGGAGTTGCCGGGAGTTTCCAAAAGGAAAGGAAAGACCCGAGATGCCACCTATCTCGGCCGGACGATCTTGCGTGGCTCCGATTGCTGATCGGATGAATTCTGCCTGCGTGGTTTCTCCGTGGCAGTCGTTACGCAGCTTTGCGAAATTCAATTTCTGATTTCAATGCAGCTGCGGCAGGAAAGTACCGAGGTGGTACCCGGGCCGGTGTGCGATCAGACAAAAGGATTTAAGGAAAAGGGAAGCAAAAACTCCCGTACAGCGAGTGGTGGAAATCGTTCCGCCCGCTAGGAAGGACAAGACAAATTTGAAACAACGGGAAAACTTTCCGGTGCTTTTTTCCTGTATAGCACGGTTATTCAAATCCAGTTGTTGGATCGGTATCGAGACCGTATCCTGGCGACGGCAATGAGTATGGACTCAAAGTTGACCCATCCGAGCGTCGATTATTGGCCGGCTGACGACGTTAGGCTAATCGAATTGAGTTCCGTTCCGGCGTTGCTACTACCACCACCAACAACAACCTCATCTCCGTTAGTAGACAAAAAGGTTTGAGGCAGAATTCGTCCACCGTTACAACTTCTACGGAGGCGGCGTATGCACTCACGATTGAAACATGTGACCCATTTTAAACAGAACCCCCAAAGCATCGCTGGCGGGCATGACCCGAGGACGGGAGGTTCGGAAATTCCTGGCACGTGAAGGCAAACTGATACACACATACAGAACAATAAAGGAAAAAATGATTCGAATCCTTTCATTGATATTCGAAGCACGAATAGTTTCAATAATTGTATCCGGAGACGAGGAGTACCGGAATGCAGCGACACACGAAACCCTTGCTGCCAGGAAAGTATCATATAGAATCCGATGATCCCTCAAAAATGTACCGTCCATAAACTCGAAGAACTCGAGAATGAAATAGTCATTCGAGGAAAAAAC
The DNA here is from genome assembly GCA_000441895.2 of Anopheles sinensis. Lineage (NCBI taxonomy): Eukaryota > Metazoa > Arthropoda > Insecta > Diptera > Culicidae > Anopheles > Anopheles sinensis. The sequence goes on along the minus strand of KE525303.1, from coordinate 55,737 downwards.
CCGAACGGGTCGTCCGAAAAGAACCCTGCGGCAGTTTCCTTGGCAACCGAAACGTTACATCGTTTCCATCGGATACGGCTCCTCTCGATAGTGAGCCTTCGAGAAGCAAGATGGCGGAAAGGGTTGGTGCCAGTGTTCGTAAGGAAAAGTTGGTCCATCATGCACTTTTCCTCTGCATCATCGTAGACTCAACGAAAGCCCAAGTGTCCATTGCAGGTCCAACGCAATGTGCTTCAAACTCTCCACCGGAACTACAGTGTAGCCTCTCAAAGGTGGAAACTACATAAGCAGAAATCCTACCTAAGGTGAGTAGTTTTGCCCGTCTCTTTAATCTGAAAACATTTTTGTTCCTCAAATAAGCAAAATTACTCAACATGTGCAATCCCTAAAGTTTATACCGATGCTGGCATATCTCAATTACCTTACAAACTAACGTTACTCAACGCTAAATGTGAAACAGTTGTTGAACCTGAAACTAGCACTTTTTAAAATTATGCTTCCAAAACAACGTGAAATGTGGCAGTGTTGAAACTTTGACTCAACTCAATACCCTGGTTAGGTTAATTATTGCTTTCCTCTACCATGACTTATGCTTTTGGCAACTCCACAAAGTAATTCCGTTTTCACAAAATAATCCTCGATAGCTTTCGTTTCGTTTTTAAATCTCATCAAAACGAATTGTTTTGATCTTTTTTTGCAGTTGGTAGATAAAATTCATGATACATCTGAACTATTTTAATTAGATTCTTGTCTGTTGCAGTTTAATTGAAGAATGCACAAGTTGTTGCCTTGGTTTAGGATGTGGATTATCGTGCATATCGTTAGCCAATTCCAAAGTAAATTAAGACTTCAAAATTCAAAATTCCCAAACAAGTTGTACTTATATGATGGATTCCTTAAGAATTTATCAGGAGCGCCATGATTTCCCTAAGGCTATGAATCTTCGCAAAAGGCATTGGTCTATGAGACTAATGTATTGGTTTATGACCCAGCCAATGCATTTGTCTATCAGTAATTTGGCAATTCTGTTTGAAATATACCACAAAAATAAATTACAGTCAAAATATACTCAGTATTTTCCAAGTTTTCCAAGTACTAACCCACTATAGGAACACGATACCA
>KE525303.1:26194-45622 GCA_000441895.2 Anopheles sinensis | reverse complement strand
CTCCGTTCTCCGTTCGACCCTAATCAAATCACGCTTTCCGGACGTCAACGTCGTCGCCGTCGTCGTCGTCCGGAACTCTTTCGATACCTTCTCCGTCGCCGGGTACCGGACCGTTTTGTCTTAAATAAAAATCAATAATTAAACCATCTCTTTTGGAACAACGTGGCGAAAAGCTTGGTATGGTGGAGGAGACACAGAGCTCGCGATAAACTCCGGATTGCCAGAACCGTTTTTGAGCAGTTGAGCTGCTGAACGAAGAAGCCGGACTAAGAGTAAACTAAAGCGTACGGAATAATTAACCAACTGATCGCACGGGCTTTTCACCCGGTGACCCCTTTTCTTTCAACTGCTGCCCCTTATCCTATCGTATGGTTGAATTACAGCTTGCATTATTTTGTGTTAAATAAACTAGATTCTCTTGTGACACACACAGACACACGCAATGCAGGGTGGCTGCTGCACACGGCTTATGCGGCTATATACGTAGTAGATTAATTTCTTTTTACAGTTCGCAGCCTTTTCGCTTGACTTCTTTTCGCCACCTCCTCCAGAACACCGTTCAGTTATCCTCCACTTCCTTTATCGATAATTGATTGCTTCATCGAAATCACATGGTCTTCTCCACAAGCGTCTCCCAATCATCCTACTATACTATCATATCATACATAATAAACAATAGTCCTGGTGCAAGATTCCCCCCCAGTCCACGATTTGCTGAAGGAAAAGTTATATAAAACAGAGAATAGTGTAAGGCCATGTTACATGTACCTTCTGTTGCAACAAATGGGCTCGGTATCCTCCAAACAAAAACAAAGAGATGTTAAAAACGTTCTTCTAATTAGTGTCGAGTGTTTTTCAACGCTTTACACACTGTGTCATGGTTCCTTTTCCACTCTTGTGCTATTGCTTTGCTTCGAATCTAACTCACTTTTCTTGCTGCTGGCTGGCGGACCTTCCAATTCTATCAATGTATGAGTATGTTATATAATTTAAAAATCTTTTTCCTCTAAGGAAAAGTGGTACTAGTACAACTTGTACACCTTTGACCCACCCTCGAATGGCTTGCGTACACGTTGACTTGTGTGAAGTTTTACTGTGTGTGTGTTTGCTGTACTCTTTAACAAACTGCTGCAATGGTTTGTGGACTATGGTTTTTTTCTCTGTACGTTTGACTTCCATCCAGTTTTGCAAGTTAGAAGATAGTTTGGGGTAGCTAAACTCGTCTCTCTTCCACCGCCGTCGCATCCTCTGTCCTAGCTATAAATATACACATCAAGGATGGAATGATCAACATAAATGCAAACTCAAAACAAACCGAAACAAGAAAACATCGAACTATAGCATGCAACGCATCAGTTTGTGGCCGGACACTAAAGAGGGACATTTTTCTTTTGGCCATAACGTTTCATGCAGTTTGGAGTGGATTATTTCGTGGGAAGAAAAGGAGTACATGTGGAAGAGTGTGTGTTTGCGTAAATTAGGAAAACATAAAACATATGCGCATTACATAAACTCGGGCTACCTAACTAGAAACTTATAAATAACATTCACTTTTGTGTACATAAACATAAGAGAGAAAGCTTGACCTCCTGTTCGGGTTTGCACATTTACAAATTACAACATGGATAACTAAACAACAATTAAATTTCTTTAGATAAACGTATAAACTAAGTTCACATTCGAATGGACACGGGACTCGCGAGAGAACTAAAGGATACGGAAGCGCTTTGGATTGTTTGTCCGTGGCGTTTACCGGCTGTCGTGTGCGCCCCGAAAAAGCAAGCGCCAACTCCTCTCCAACGCAACACAAACACAAGGTACTAAACTAAATCAAACAACAACAGCAACAGCAACAACAACAACAACAACAACAACAACTGTGCGACAACGACAACACCAACATACATGTGTCTCGAAAAGGTTCCATACCGATTGATGGTCGATGGAGTTGTGGTGTTCGCCTGCTGCTGCTGATGCTGGTGCTGGTGCTGCTTCCTTCAGTTCCGGTCCTTGTGTACCATTCCCAATCTGACGTCCACCAGTTTTTCTTCATTGACTCGAGTTGATTGCGGCCGAAAAATGGCGCAGGACACCATCAACGGTAGCGATCAGTTACAACATCGGTTAAAGGTTCCTTTTGCTCGGTATCGGAGCTGCTTGGTTCGGGGAACCCGAGTCTCCACCACCGGGATGCAGATGCTGATGAAGGTGATGATGCAGATGGTGGTGGTGATGGTGGTGCAGTAGCGGTACGGTGGCACTCGCACTCGAGGACGATGCGGACGAGGCGATTGTGCCGACGGTACCGACACTACCACCACCAACACCACCACCGCCAGCCAACACTAGGACACCGCCCGAAGAAGCGTTGCTTCCGATGCTACCCTGATGCTGATGGTGGAGACGGTGCAGATGGCCCGGCCCTAGCTCCCCGCCGAGGTTGTAGGCCGCCATCTCGGCGGCGGTCGTACTCTGATCGCTACCGCTGACGCTGCTGTCCACGCTGCCGGTTCCGCCCTTTGCCGTCGTGGAGGTCGTCGTGATCAGCGAGGTGGACGCGATTAGAGATGATGCTGATGGTGCGCCACCGGTGAGGAGCCCGCCGCCACCACCGAACCCTTGTAGGAGGATGGCACCAGCGGCGGTGGCTGCGGCAGCTTGCGACTGGTGGTGGTGGTGCTGCTGCTGTTGTTGCTGCTGAAGGAGGACTGCGGCAGATGGTGATGATGGTGATGGTGCGGCACCGGTGGCACCGGCGGCTGCTGCTGCTGCTGCTGCTGGTGATGGTGCAGATGGTGCAGGTTGGTGCTGCTGCTGCTGTTGCTGCTGCTGTTGTTGTTGCTGCTGTTGATTGGCTGCGCGTAATAGATTGATTTGATTATTATTCGGTCGATAGGGGGAGGAGGACAGGGTTGGTTTTGCTGGTGCGTCGCCACCACCACCACCGGCAGGGCTACCCCCCTTGAACTGGTGGTGATTGTGGTTGTTGCTACCAGCCGGATTGTGGAGGTTGACATTTACATTGTTGTTCAGCCGGCCGAGGTGCGCCGGAAGGTGATGCTCGTATCCGCCGCCAAGCCCCGGTGGTGAAGGTGAGCAACTGCTCATGCCGCTTCCACCGCCCCCGTTGAGATTGTTGAACGTGGTCGTCACCAGGTTGTTGCTGCCAACGTGATGCCCATGTCCGATGTTGTTCGTCACGAGATTGTTCGGGTGGTGATTGTGCAGGTTGTTGGCGGGTTGCTGCTGCTGATGGAAGTCATCCGCTACGAGCAGATGATGGCCGGGCGCGCCCGCCAACCCCGGTAGATGATGGTGCACGAGATGGTGATGATGATGAGCGGCCACCGCCGACGGTACGGTCGGATGGTGCAGATCGACACCGGCGTTGTTGTGATGATGGTGCATCCGGGCGCCCACCGCGTGGTGACCCGAGATTGACAGTCCACCATCCCGATCGGGCACCACTCCAGCGGCCCGCATCGCTCCTTCGTCGCCACCGTTACGAAGCTTCGCGAGAACCGAGCCGTGGCAGAGTTTGCGTGCGAACAGCGCCACCACGACGATTACCACCACGATCGCGACGCCGATGTAGATCAGCATGCTGTCGTCAATGTTGGACAGCAGCGACAGCTGCGTCTCGTCGTCGACCGCGTCCACCAGGAGCGCAAAGTTCGTCAGATGGTTGCACATGCACACCGTGTGCGTTTGGTTGGTGTGCTCCACGTGGCACCCATCCTCGGACCACGCGTGATCGATGTAGTTCCAGAACACGCACGTCGGGTTGGACACGTTCTTGGTGCGCAGGTGTCGCAGCACCATCCGGATCGGTTGCGATAGCTGAATGTGTCGACCCTTGCCGAGACTGGCCGAGATTACTTTACTATTCAGTAGCCTCAACCTCGGTGTACTACCCAGTTCTTCCCCTCGGGAGTCAGGTGAATCGGTTCGGGTGCCTGACGCGGGTGAATCGGTAAGGATGCGTCCATCACCGCCGACACCCACGTTCGCCGACGCAATTCCCTCCGTGTCGAGCTGATGCTGGCTCGATTCGGCCCGAGGTCCCGTACCGCCCGGCAACGGTTGTTGATGCTGCTGCTGCTGAATGTTGCTGAACTGCGGGCGCAGGATCTGCTCCAGCCGGTCGAACGCGACGAACACGATGCGCACCAGACCACCCTCACTGTTCTCGATGAGGGCCGCCTTTGGGAGTTCGATCTGATCGCTGCTCACCTGCCACCGCTCGGTTGACGAGTCCGGGAACAGCTCGGTCGCCTTGGCGAAGTTGCGCGTCTCCAGTACGCGGATCGAGATGAGGATGTTCTTCACCTTCTGCACCACGTGCTTTTCGCGCAGGATCGTGTCGGCGAGCAGGAACGCGTTGTCCTCGAGCCCCGTCAGGAGTGACGTGGCGACCCGCATCTGATCTTCCACGCTCAGATCGAGCCAGCTGGCGTGCTGCGACTGGTCGAGCAGATTGCTGCCCGTCTTCACCACGCTGTTGAGCAGCTCGAACACGAGCGCCTCCCGCTGTCGCTGGTCCGGGATCGTCTCGATGTCGTAGTGCATCTTCTGCGACATAGTCTGGATGATTTTAGTCGCGACGAGCATATCGCCGCCGTACAGCGTCTTGCTGCTGGTCACCTGCGCCAGATCGTTCGCGATCAGGATGAGTGACGACTCGGGCTGCTGTACGCGCACCTCCAGATTGTTCAGCCAGAGACTGCGGCATTGCGTCAGGTCCGGTTGGTACGCGTACCAGGTCGCGCCGATCGCGCCGAGCACCGGCGCCCCGGTGTTGCTATTAAAACTAATATCACCTTTGTTACTACTACCGGCGTCCTCCGAGGACACTACGGCCGCGGTTGCCGCCTGCTGCTGCTGCTGATGATGATGATGAGTGTGCTGGTGCTGGAGTTGCAGCATCTGCTGGTGCTCCTGCTGCAGGTGGACGCGCTGCTCGGGCGTCAACGAAGCGATGGCAACGCAGCGCCACTTTGCGATGCCGGTCGCACCGCCCGGACACGGCTGCACGTTGACCTCACCGACTCGCGTTATGTTCCAGAACAGATTTCGCGCGGTGCTCGGTCCACACGCGTGGCTCACGTCGATCAGCACGTTCGGGTTGTGATTGTTCAGGCCAACGCCTGCTCCTCCGACGTTAATACTCGTCGCGCCGGTGCTGCCACTTCCCGAAGGGCTCCTCGCAACTCCAGGAGCCGCCGCGCCCGATAATACTGCCGTCTGGGTAGGATACAGATCCGCACCGTCTTCCTCGTCTTCCGTGGCCGGAGCGGGGACGGTGCCACCCGCTGCTGCCGGCCCTGTCGCCGCCGGAGAGCCCACCGAGGAACTGGATCCCTTCTTCCGGTCGGTGATCGTCTTGATGATCGCCAGATCGTCGTTGACGCTCTTGTTCTCGAAACCCTTGTTCCGGAAGGTGGTCGACGGTTGGTTCGTCTTGCCGCCACCCGGTCGGACGGTGACCACCCCGGACGAAACGGCCGCGGTCACACCAGCCACCATCGACGTCGCGGTCACGGTCGACGCCGTCGGCTTCGGTGTCGTCGCACCGAACGGGGCGTCCGCGCCGCCCAACTCGTTGGTAAGGTTGAGCCGGCTCAGCACCGGGTTGCGCACCGTCGACGTGCTCCACACGATCGGCTGCGACGTCTTGAGCCAGGGCGGGCTCGGCCGGTTGGTGGTGGTGGAGGACTGGGCCGCCGACACGCACTGGTAGTGCGCCTCGAGGTACTTGTGCGTGCCCGGGCACGGATCGCCAAACATGGTGGTCGACGCCAGCACGGAGCAGTTCTGCTTCTGGGCGCACTTCGAGTGCAGCACTCGGAGGCTCTTCGGCGACATGCAGTTGACGCTCCAGTCCACGTTCCCGTGATCGTTGCAGATCGTGATCGAGAACCGGCCGTAGTTGGCCCGGATCAGATTGATCAGATCGCCGTGCTCACACTCGATCATCAGCGTCTTGCCCTCGCACGCGTACGCCGTCTCGTACTTCGGTGCCACCGCGATGACGCACGGGAGCGACACCGCCAGCAGCACAAACATGGCACTGGTGAGCGCCAGAAGCCAGGGACACGATCGGCCCCGACCCCGGGGTGGTCCTCCGGTCACTCGATTCCAAGGGCACCAACCATCGACGGCCGCCCATTTCCGTCGCGAACTCCGCCAGCTGGTGGGCGTACGCTCCTCGTCCGTAAATTCGTGCTCCTCGCTTCCACTGCTGCTCCTCCACCGTTCCGGGCACTCGCACGATCGTAAGGGCGCCGGTCCGGTGCGTCCGGTGGCAGGGTGGTCGTCGTCGTCGTCGTTGTCACTGCGCAGCGGATCACACACGTTTCCCCGCACACGACCATCATCCGAAGGATGTCCCCATCCACGGGTCACGATCGTATGATCCATGCCGCCATCGCCGGTGAGATCGCGATCTTCAACTTCCTGTCGTTGCTTCCTTCGGGCTTCGTTTCGCTTGCGCCACCAGCCCCACTGTTGGCCACGCTCCCTTCGCTGCCGGTGGAACAGTTCCCGTGCGGATTCGATCCTTCGTTCCACCTCCATCGTACGTTGTGTGTGGGTTTATTCACTAGTAGTCTGCTCGCCGCAGCTGTCGTCGTCCTTTCGAGGACGAAAAATTGAGCTTCGTCAGCGCCGTCGATCGCCTCACCACTGATCGGAGGCTGAGGCGCGGCTGCAGATGCATGTCATCGGGGAGCGACGTTCCCGTTCCGTTCTACTGTCGGCCGCCGCCCAATCCGGTTGCCGTAATTGCGGTGCCTTTGGTGTGCGCCTCGACGCCGCACCGATCGACGTAGTCACGACGGCGACACTGACGCCGACCACCGCCGGCACGGTAATGATGATGACGATGACTATGACGAGGAGTCGTCCCTCCTAGCCTTCTGCTCTGTTGCTCCTGCTGTTGGCGTTGTTGCCGACCAGATCGTTCCCGGTGATATTGCTGCTCGTCCAATTGCTGCTGCTGGTTCTGCTGCATCGTCTTACGCGCAACGGGTCGCGTGGTCCGGCAGGGTGACGACTGCTTGCGGGTGGTGCATCCAGCCGATCGGGATCATCGGGCGGCAAAAATGCGCCAACGGACGGTGTGTGTTTGTGTGTATGTGTGAGAGAGAAAGGGGAAGAAAGAAGATGAGAAAAAATTAAAAATATTTATTAAATCGTGACCAATCAATATCACACAATTTCCCTCCCCGGGTTTCTCGTCTTTAGCTTTGCTTCTTGTGCACTCCTGGTCCACGGGCCACCCCGTTTTCCCGCCGTTGACCAGCACACACACACACACAGAATATACCCAGCTCTGTGTGGCGATCCGTCCCTTCGAAAAACACAAACCCATCCGACCTGGGGGAAGCTGACGTTCCAGTCGGCTTGCTTTTAAGGTTAGCTAAGGGAACCCTCCGCTGGATCAGCTCCGTTTTCATTCATTCCCTCCCTTGTCCTTCCCGAACCGGATCGTTCTTTGCGCCAGCTCCGTTCTTCACTAAACCGCAATAAGGCGCGATCTCGACCCCGATCCACACGATCGTGTGGATGACGACGACGACGAGAGGGTTGTTGTTGTTCTGCTTCACTCGCCGCCGACCATAAACATATTTATATATGTGTTTCTTTGAGCCGCTTTTCTTTCCCTTTCACCGGTGCGATCTTCGGACGGAAGCGTTGCTGCCCGAGGATGGGTGTTAAAGGAGGAATTTCTACCCCCTCCCCCTTACTCCCCTCCCACCCCTCACGATCGGAGTGTTCGGAGTCACCCTCGGTGTGTTCCGCGCCGCGCGCGTGACCAAAGTGAGCATCCCGCTCCGATGGCGGGCCAATCATAATGAAGAGAAGACAACAGGCAACAAAAAAGCGCATACCGAAAAGCTTAACCCGAAAGTGAGATATTTATACCCCCGCCACCTCCCACCCCTCCCTCCCTGCCTCCCATCGGTATCCGACACCTTGAAGCGTCGTGTTCCCGGTTCCGTTCCGCTGCTCTCATCGACTTTGCGGCCCGATTGCGCCACACACTGGCGCACAAGGATCGAGAAGTCATTTCGGCATTCGACATTCCCCCCGCGAGATCTTTTTTCTTTTTCTCTCCTGCCGTTTCTCTTCGCTTGTCCCTTCTGCTTCGTCCTGGCCGAACGGAGTCATCCGTTGTTGCCCTTTTCGCAAGACCCTTCTCTCTTCGAGCTCGACGAGCGGAACGATCGTCCGCCTCCTTCTGGCACCGCCAATCCCATTTGGCATCATTACCGTTTGGTTTGGTGCCGCCGCTCGCACGAGGGCAACCACGATCGCACGACCAAACCCAACGACGACGACGACGACGACGAGGAGTCTTGGTCCTTCCTTCGCTCTGTCTCGTTCCCTCTCGTTCGCCCTTATTTCGGGCTCTCTCCCATTCGATCTTCAAGGGCCGCAGGCAGGCCGCAAGAAGCAGCAACAGCAGCAGCAGCACCACAAGGCTAATTGATACGTAAATTGCACGACTAATCGCTTTGCAATTGTTTCTCCGGCGCGTCCTGGCCCGGAGGAGTTGGCTCGGAGTGGTAGGAAGGGTGACTGCTGGGCGGAGCGGGTTTAATAATCGGGAAGGCGTTCGGAAGGATTTTAGGGCAGCTTTTTTTTTTAATATGTGTGCGGTGTGGCGCGATACCTGTGTCGTTTTGCAGATTCTCGTCGTTCTGTTCTGGTGCCGCCATTTGCGCCGAAGAACACCACAACCGTTGGTGTTGCACACCAACATCGTTTTTGTTTGTTTCATGAAATGAGTTTATTATTGCAGTCGACCAAAAGGCGAGTCGCGTTCAAAGAGACGTGGATTTTGTTCTGGCTTAGTGTGGGCAACATTTTTATTCATTTGTATCTCGTAATGGGACGCTTATGAGTGTTTTCTCCGGCGAAATGGGAACTTTCTATGGTAATTTGAGCAAGTAACATCCACTCTGACCCTTGAGTTGCCTGATGACCACCGTAGACATTCGAAAAGCTCTAACAGATGCTTTAACCACAAGATTTGGATATACATATTCCAAACTTTTAATAAGAAAATGCAAAATGTGACAATCATGATTTAATGTTGCTGTACGGATGTACTCAAATTTTATCTAAAAAGATCTAAACTTCAGCAAAATCAAATTTGATTAGGTATGTGCCAACATTTTTATAGAAAAGAAATGTTCAAAAGAAAAAATAACAACTGTAGTCCTTAATCCTTAACCGACTAACCATATCAGATCATAATTACACAAAAATGAAAAAGAGTAAAACGATCATACTTTTAGCAAAAACATAAGTGCTCGGATAGGATCCAAAATGTCAATAGAAAAGAGATCTTCAGCAGTAAAATAGAGATGTCCAATAACAACTGTAGGCATTACCCCTTACAAGATGCTTCAACTAATAGGTTTGTAACAAGTAGAAAGAAGTATAAACTGCAATTCCAACTCAAACATGTAAAAGTTAGATTTCATCCAAAAACACCAATTTTTGTAGCTAAGCGAACAATTTTAACTTTAATAAGAACCAAACAGATCTTATCATAAGCAAAAACAATTTTAATAGAAAAGTGATCGGTCTAAAGAAGAAAAATAGGTGGAACTAGTTTATGAGTCCACACTATGCAAAACTTCAACAGTATTATTTTTCATTCATATTTTGCACACATAAAAAACGGGGACGATAGAATCAAAAGCCTCCACTCACGACTAACCGCAAAAATGCAGAAAAAAATAAAACCACGAACCCACGATCTCTCGCTCGATCGATTTGTCACAATCTTTCGTCGTGTTCTGTTCTCCATCGGAGGAGGTTCGGCACTATTTGGGAGCGGCCGCCGAGCTGAGCCCGTCCTAATCTGTTTGGATCCGCTGTCAACTGGCCCCGTTGTGACGGCGCGAGATGTCAAAACTCCAAGGTCTCACCGAGCGTGGCCGGCTTTTCCGAAAAGGGGTTTAGCAAAGAAGAATACGCGTACGCAACGTATGCCTGACCCCATTTGAACATTAAGCCGATGGTGCTGTAGTGCCTTTTTTCAGTTTTGGTTCCTTCTTTTATTTTGTAAGTCAAAACGATTATCCTGAGCCAAACGGCAAAGAAACTGTGCTCTATTGTGCCGTTTTCAACAAAACGGTTGTGTTGAAAGGTTTGCGAGAAACGCAAAAGGCTTTCAATGGCGGCAAAAAGTGTGGCAATGTTTCAGTAACGTTTTTATTTTGATTTTGTAATTCACTTTATTGACACTCGAGCAGTGTTCGGAAGAGAAAAACGCACTTCAGTAAAAACGTATACGAGACGGAAAGGAGAAAAACTCGCGGTGATTAAATGGAATCCGAAGGGATTGCAAAGGAACCGGAATGGCATCGGATCGCATGACAAATAAAATGATATAATTCGCTGGAATGACACTCAGAAGGCAAGAATGAAAAAAACAACGTTCAAGCAAAAAAAAAGGTGGAACCCACGGGTGACAAAAAGGACATAATCATAAGCTATTAGAGAAATAACTTAAACAAGCATTAAAGGGTTAATGCCTGACCGTTGGCGCTGCACGGCACAACGAAAAAAAAACAAAATATAAAGAAAAGAAAAGGACGAGTAAACCTGTTACCACAAACCCGCGGACCGATTGCGTTCGATACTTGCGGAGGCAGCTGGGTTCGGTTCGCCTTTCGTTGGCGCGCTCTCCCAGACGAAGTACGTTTTTGCACAATCCGCAAGGGCTTGGCCGGAACGTCGCACCGGAGTACATTTTAAGGCAATCGCGTATAAAGTCACATAATTTATGTACTTAAGCCTTAATTCCCCCCGGGGGCCCCCAGGCACTCTCCCGTTCGATCTCGCCGATCGCGCTACGTTGGCCCCGCAGAGGATTACAAGGTACTTAAAAAGCAACCAATAACCTGATCAACCGATCCGGACGATGACGAAGAAGTTGCTCGCCCGTGAGGGAGGGAGAGAGAGAGAGCCCGCGGGTTCACAATTCGCTAGTATGGGGATTTTTTCCTCCCCCTTCTTCACCCCCTGCTCACCACCCTCTGGAACATCTCCTGATCCCACGGTGGAAAGAATTGTCGGTTTCGATTCGGTCGAATAATAGTAAATATCGGCAAACAAGGGAAGACAACGTTCAGTACAACGGCGCAAAAAAAAACGCACGACGACGTCGAGGCAAAAACCAATGGGCCACCATCACCACCACCACCACCACCGCGGGGCCAATCCGATTCCGATCCGCGACCGGGTCGCTTTGTGTACTTAATGGGGCAAAAGAAGCGTGGAATAAAAATATGTATGTTTAATATCGTTAAATCGACACCGACCCAAAAACGGTCGTCGTCGTTGTCGTCGTTCCCTCCCCCTGCCCGTTTGGCATTTGCCGATGGTTCGGGGCAAGGAAGAGAAAGGGGGCGAACTAGCCCGCCAAGGGAGAGGTTAAGTAGGCGGGTTTTAAGCGCAAGAAATATGGCCCGCCGGTAATGGGGGGATAAGTAGAGAAATAATAAAAAAACCACCTCAGCCAACGGGTTATTGAGTGAAGGAAGAGGCAGGGGAGATCCCTATGAATTTCCTCACCCTCCTCCCACCTCCCCTGAACATCCCACCTCCCCCCGGATATGTCGAGAAGCTTGTCATATGATTCAGTATGCGCGATCGAGTGCGATTTCGCTGCCCGCGGCCAGGACAGATTTGTCTCCGACTGGTTCCGTAAGTTTTGCTCACCCCCCAAACCCCTTTTTCACCCATTCTCGTTCCCCATTGCAGATTAGTCTAGCGAAGTCCTGTTGTCGTTCCTCTGGGGGCTGTTTTTGCTCCTTTTCCTTTCTCCTCCTTTTTCGGACGATCTGTCCACGCTAAGTGAGATAATTCCTCGCGTTTAGCTTATTGGCTCTGAGTGCGTGTGTGTGTGTGTGTGTGTGCTCGGGAAAGTGCGAAAAACCTGCGCTCATCCACCGGCTCGTCTAGGAATGGTTGCGCTGAAAGATGGGACACTTCGTCGCGAAGGTGGACGTAAAAACAACACAAAACGCGAAAAAACGGGATGACGTTTCTTGTGGTTTCTTCTTTCCGTGGCAGCGCCAGGGGAAACCTTAATGCAACGGGTTGTGTGTGTGTGCGCGTATGTGATCAAGCCCCGTTTTGTCGGTGCATTGGTTGGGCCGGATCACCGTCGCAATCGGAATCTTAGGCCTGCACAACAATCTTCGGTGCGATGAGCCACCGGACACTGGGTAGGTTGGGAGGAAGGGTGAGGGGGAATAGGGGAAGAGAGGGATGCGGTTAAGTGCGAAGGCAATCATTATAAGCCCATCACGCGTCGTTGGTGCGCGCCAGCACATTTGTGCAACACTTGGCAGCCCACCACCTCCTTGGGGTGATGCAGAGGGGTTTGGTAAAGGAAGAAGAAGAAGAAGAGGGGGTAAAAAACGCGGGCCCATCATTAATAGTGGCGTAAACGACACCCAACATTCCCCGCGTGGCTCTACTTTAGTGCAACTGCAGAGGGAAGGGCTTAAGACACCCCTGGCTGGACGATGGCGGAATGGCGCTAGTTGAAGCGTGTGTGTGCGGTGTGTGTGTGTATATGCCTCGACCGTTGAGGTTCACACGGCGCACCTTCGGCCCAGATGGGAAGTATGTGCGCCTGCAGCCGGCCAGAGTTGCAGCGTGGAATGTCCATGTTTGTCGAAGCAGATTGAAGTTTGGCTCGGATAAATAATGAAATATAAGCGTGGTGGAATGAATTTAAATTATTCATTGGAGCCCCCTCGTCTCGATGCGTAAGTCTGTTCAAACCTACGACGAAATGGTATGATCATGATAATAATTCCCAGCGAACGTTGTTAATGGGTACGGTGTACCTCGAACCGGTTAGTCAAATAACAATCATAGAACAACGGTGTAAAGTTGAAAATGTACATTTATTTAGCTTTCTACGTAATTGGAAACTTTAATACGAGAACGAAAAGCGTTTGGCTTTTAATTGCAAACATTGAAACTGATAGATTTCACCGATTGTAACAAAATACCATTTCATTTAAATGAAATTTTGTAAAATTCAACGCATTGAGAAGAGGCACAAAAAACGGTAACTGAAAAACCTTACATTGTGTCGCAATATGGCAACAAAATCGCATCGCACATTCCCACCGGGAGCGCGGTGTTGTATCTGTTTTTCGCTCGAAAAGCATCCAACGCGCTGCGTTGACAGCAACGTCCAACCGTTTCAACATCATTTCCATCCATCCCGATCGGTCGGACGGACAAACGGGGGGATCGGTCGGTCCACACATTTCCACCGACATCGAGAGGGAAAGGAAATCCGATCCGATCCGTATGATTAGACGCGGGGCCCGGCTTGTGGAGTGGAAATGCGCTCCAGCTCGGGCAATGGATAATCTACTACACGCGTGCGGGAGTGTGTGTGCTTCGGTTGCAACCCTTTTAAATTACTGCCCTTAAAATGAAAATTCACGCGCACGACGCGGTGTCAAGCGCCACCTACCGTTCCCCCTTCCATTTGCCCCGTTATGCAACTTCCAGCGAGAGCCATTCGAAAAATGCTAACGGCAGGACGTTTTTGTGCTGCATTACGCTTCACGCGAACGCAGGGGTCGGCAAGCTGGGGGATTTTGTAATTTAAAAAATTTACGAAGCATAAAGATCTTACAAAAGCAAGCCACTTTTTTTGCAAGGTTTGATGAAGTAAGTCACAGTCAAAGTTATGATGGGAAAAACTTGGGTTTTCATTTGAGTAACATGGAATCTGCGAATATTTTTTCTATTCAAAACATCTGATACATCTGCATTTTTGGTAATAGGTTTTGGTTCCTCCAATTCCGTCATCAGATTTCATTTTATAATTCGTAACTCCGGTGCTTATAAATCCAATACAAAGGTTGACGTCATGTCACTAAAGTGAATAAAATAAGCCATGATGTTAATGTATAGTAGAAGTAATGAAAACTATGCAAGAAATGAATAGTGTTTTCCATACACATGGGGTAAAAACATTAGTTGAAAACACTTTAAGCAACATGAGGAAAAACAGTAGAAATGCATCTCATCCTTTCATTATAGGCATATTAGACACGGACTATATCTATCACCTTTGCCCGAAGTTATCTGTTAAAGTGCCAATTTGTTTACTATTCACTTTTTTAGTTCATACTTATTCTGTTTCGTTACTGTACGTAGATAAATACGCCAAATTCACACATTAAAATGATTGAATATGGTAGAACTTTGCGTTAATACACGAGCGGGCGGAAGTTATTTGTCAAACGCCCTGCGAGAGCCGATTTTGACTGTAATCAGACGGTCAAATATGATAGATAAAGTCCTTGTCTAATATGGGCATTACTAGCCATTTGCATTTTGAGAGAGGGTAACATAAAGAAATGAACCTCTGTTTAAATTTGTAGTACGAATCGTTGAAACGTGTATAGCAAAATGCTTATCAAACGCTCGCAATAAAGTACAACCTGCGGTTATTTGCATCATAAAATTACATCACAAGTTCGCCCAGGGAACTCGAACCAGTTGGTCCGGGGGGTCATCGAAGGAAAAGGCTAAAACGGTTGACCACCCCTGACCTAATCGAACACGCTTCCTTCCTCCCCTGGGGCGGTTCGTGCGTCCTAACAGCGCGAAGCAAGTTGACGCAGAGTGACGCAGAGAGACCTCCCCTTCCTGTCACGACGCATCATGTCATGTGTGTGCACGCTCACGTGTGTGTGTGAATGGGTGTCTGCATGTTACTGGCGGCGCGTTACGCGATCGTATAGAGCTACCGTATGCTGCGAGAAGTGAAGTGTTTCTTCCCAGCGGTCGTTTTACGCGAAAAGTGTTCACTTTTGCAACGAAAACTAACACCGTCCGACTAAATATGATTTAGCCTCCACTTAGGCCGAAGGAACCGGTTACTGGCCGGTCGTTTTGAGGAAAGGGTGGGGAGGGGGCGAGCGATGGCCATTACACGATGGGTTCCAACAGCCAGGCAAGACGAGCGAGCGCCAAGACCAATCACCGATGGTATTTATGCAAAAGGTTAAAACCGTACGTACAAAGTGTTTGACTTTTGCACGCCGCACAATAGGGACGGCGGAACGGGCATCGGGAGGGGGGAGAGGCGGCCGACATTTTAGGATTTCCAGCAGCTTCCTTCTTGAGCGATGATTATGATGATCCGTGCTGCGAGGCTTTCCGAGTGAGAAACCTATCATCATTTGCTTCGTGAGTCGTGTGTGTGTGCGTGTGGAACGGAGGAGCAAACCAAATGTGGTAATAATAATGAAATTACAAACCGTAATGTGTGTCTTCTACGTGTCGCCCAATTTCGACGCCGGAGGTCCGGAGGATGGGAATGGCAGTTGCGGTACATTGTTGCGGTCAGTCGAAAATCCTTTCCCACATTTCAATATCCCAGCGCCGGATAACAGGATGAAAACGACGCGAAAAACAGGAAAAAGAAAAAACGCCTAAGACGTAATGGGAACCTTCATCGGAGCTCGAAACGGACGCATTCGCAAACGTCCTGTCGGAACCTTTGGGAATAAATCTTATATTTACAAGTCCCTTGAAACTACTCACGGGTGGCAGAGCAGGATCGTAGGGGGAGGGAGAGAGGGGAGGTGGCAAAGGTGTTTCAAATCTACTTGCACACTCCGACGGTGAGTAATGGCTCCCAGGAGAACCGCGTTGAAAAGCACGTCAAGAAAATGTAGGTTACAGCAACCGTTGGTTGGAGAGCACGTCGAGTGTTCGCGAACGGGCCGAAGTTTACATTCATTTTCCATTTCCTATTCTTTGTCCAGCGTACGTGAAACACACAAGCATAAAAGCGCGTATCACGTGGTGGTCATGTTTCATCAGGACGACAGTAAACACATCGGGCGTAGCGCCGGTGGATCCCGAAAGCTTAAAAGATTCTAAACTCGCCACGTTCCCCGAGACACGGTGGTGGTGTTGGTGTTGGTGGTGGATGCGCGGGTCTCTTGGGGGTGGAGAAAACCAACATGATGGGTAATTTTTTGTTGTTGTTTTAAATAAAACTTCATTTGCAGCGAAATCTGCAAAATCTGACGGAAGCCCGGGACGCCAACGCGAGTTGCGAATGTGCCTCAAGGGAGTGTTAAGGTTTGGTTCGTGTTTCTTTTTTACCCTCCCGTTTGCACGCAATAATGAAATGTATGTGTGGTTCGGGAGGATTATAAATCGGATTGTTTAACAACGCCCGTTACATGGTGGGAGTGTGTTTACACACTTTAATCCGAAAGGAAACGAGGTAGCGTACGTTAAATTTGAAATGAAAGCATTTTCTCCGGTTTAAAGATGGCGCTTCGCACAACGTTCTTGAAGTTGAATAACCAAAAGAAAAGAAAAACCCTACTTCACGAAAACATGTTTTCGATGCACCGACGAGAACAAGAACAAAACGCGGAGGAAATTGATGCAATCGATTACCGTATCCCACGATCTCTATCGAATTCCGTTCCGGAGCTTCGGGGTTACGAAAAACGGCAAAAACGGTAAAATGTTTTATCAAATATCCGGTCGTTCCTTTGTTGCAACTCGGACTCGAATTTCATCCATCTTCACCAGATCTTCACCAAGGGGAGCACATAAGTAAGCAAACGGAACCCTCGTGACACGAGCAGACAGTAATCCCCGAGCGTCGTACACCCATCATCATGTAGCTCCGTTGCAACATTGTCCCCAAAGCAGCGCGTCCTATCGGACATCTCGTGTCCGAAAAACGGATTCTTTGCGACGGGAAAAACCTTTCGCCCGCGTGCGGTGGCCTGTCGGGTGTGTGGGGAACGTGAGTGTACGAAATGTTATCACCTTGTTTACGACCACGAGCCTCGGCGGACTCGGTGGAGATGGATCATCGCCGTACGGCTGCGGTGACGTCGGGACGGAACCGACAGTGACCAAAGGGTAACGAATGGGTGACAACAATGTATAGCCGGTGTGTAGCGACCACCAGAGGCAAAAAAAGGGAAACAACATCACACCGCCTCGGTTCTGCAAAGCGGAAGGTCCGGACACGATGACGCTTGCGAACGCTGGACCATGTGGAACGTGTTGCAAATGTAACGGCATCCACCAACGCAGCTTGTAATAACTGCGGTCGGTGCGAGCTCCAAACTCGAATTTGGCCAGTTTCGTTCGGCCAAAGCCAAGACACCAAGACCGTCAGGTCGGCATCCTGCATCTCGGTGATGTCGTCGTCGTCGTCACTAGCGAATGGGTGTTTTATTTCCCTTCTTCCCGCCCGCCCACCCGACGACAAAACGGACAACCTCTAATGCGCCCAGCGCCGTAAACGATGACAGATGCAGAGCCCAACGACGTTGGATAGTAGCCGAGGAGCTCGTCCTGGCGCAGGCGGCACGGAAATGTGTGCTCGACCTCCGAGGTTCCGAGGCGAGCCCTTATCTTGCGCAGCCTTAAACCCGGCCCGGGGAAATAGATAGAGCATGCTTGAAAGCTCTACCTCTCACTGGGAGTGGGTTGTCACCGGCGTCACCGTCGTCGTCGTCGTCGTCGTCGATTGTCAGGTTGGGGCCCCTAGTGAGTGTGCTGCGACATTCGGCGTCATGAGTAGTGTCAACATTTTGCCAGCCTTTTCTCGGCCTCGACGTTCGATGGGCCTCAGACCAAACCAGCGCCGGTAAACCGGCCGTAACTAACTGCTGGTACCGCTGCCTCTCGAGACAAATCGCTCCGAGATGGACAAGTGTAGATAAGCACCGAGCACACGACAGGCGGGGGGTAGGGAGAGAGAAACGGTTCGTGGGATCCGTGCCGCTTGCGAGCTTTCCGGTGACGCAAGAAGAAACCTGCCACCGGCTGTCAAGTTGGCCGTTGGCAAAAGGGTTTTTGGGTAAGGGTTTCTTACGAGGTGGTGAACTTCGGTGAGTCACGGAGTCAGACGGAGACGACAATTTTGGTTTTCCGTTTCTTCCTCGGTATTGATTAAGCTTAAGCGAAAGGCAAAGTTTTTGATCTGATTAATTTTATGAACCCTACTGCTTCTGGGGAATCAATCCAACCATCAAGCGAGCTCGTTGGTGGATGCGTTTATGCGTGAGATATTTATTGAAACAATTACAGGCACTATCTTCGCCATCTCGTTAAAGCACGACGACAATTAATTAGATGTCATTAAGGGAAATAGAATGACTAATAATTCTGCTACTTATAATCGTTTATTTTAATGAAATACAACTTGACTGTGAACCGGTTGAAGTGTAAGGAAACCAAGTACGTTTTAGCTAAAATTGGACCGCTAAAGCATACATTTTGACATTAAAGATTTAAGAAAGTGTGAACCTTGTAAAAACGTTGTCAAAAACATGTTTGAAAATGAAGAAAATCTAAGAAAATAACATTGTTAGGTCAAAATTAAAACCTTAATAGCGGAATTGGTGGCAATGGTCCCATAGGGGCAAGTGAGCTACCTGGCATTTTGCCCGCAAAACAAATATTAAGAATGAACAAATGAGTATTCAGATACGTATCCCCTTTACCGTAAAAGTGTACCGGAATTTCATACAGATTAGTCCACTTTTCACAATTGTTTTTAGGTTGTACAACAATGTAAGTTGATATCTTAGAATATTCCCTCTAAACCAAATAAGCTGTAAAACCCATTGAAACACGAAATTGAGAAAAATAGAAAGTATGTGTCACTTAGCAAAGTTGAGTAAAACAGAAAGTGGTTAGCCAGAAATATAAATTATTTTTAACGAAAAAATCTAAATTATAAAAAACATACTTTTGGGGCAAGAGTGCCATCACTGTTTGGGGTTAAAGTGCCACCCCTGTATCCGGTATTTTTCTTCAGAGTGAAAGCTGCCAAAAACTTAAAAATTGTTGTTGAGTTCACAGTGAAGCAGGATGGTGTATAAATAATATAAGTTTTCCAGCGCCCAGAAGGAAAACCCTTGAAATCGCTCGCCAAATAACTCCCGTTTCAGTTTGGAGCTAAGTTTGGGTCGTTATGAGACTGTAAAATGTAATGAAATGCTCTATTTAACCCTTGACATATACTAATATTTTAAGTCTTGCCCCGAAGCACATAAAGGTACATAATTTTCATTCATTTTTAAAACAATTATGAAATAGTTGTTTTTGCGTTTATATTTATGAAACTCACAAACAAGTGAAGAAATATGTGTGAATTGTACTAAAAATAAAGTTTTACAAATTTTAGTAAGTTACAGAACGAATCGCTTTAGGTGGCACACTTGCCCCAAATTCCGCTACTCTGTGACGGGGTGGAGTTGAAGTTGAAACAAAAAGAAATTCATCCGTTGGTTGAATCGCATCGCAAGCTATTTTTCNGGAAACGAATGAAACCAGATACGAGTCCCTGAGGTGAATGACTAACAATTGCAC
>KE525302.1:885671-887511 GCA_000441895.2 Anopheles sinensis | reverse complement strand
AACCCCGTTTTTCCGTTGCCCCCATTGTACTGATGCTTGATTTTCCTTTCACTTCCCTTTGCAGGTTTCTAGATACGATCATTTTCTAGGCGTTGCTGTATCAACGATTTGAAACGGACGATATGGTAAGTGTTCGGGTGTGGCGTGGGGTGGGGATGAGAACCGATGAAAACGCGGCGGGCGCACCACCGATGAAATGGGACGCCGATAATAGGAATTCCCTCGGGATACATCCGTTTATGCGGGCAGCAGTAGAGCAGCAAAAACTGGGCATCCAAGCTCGTCCGGGTTTGGAACGGAACGGAACGAACGCGAACGCGATTTCCACGCGTTTCCTTTTCGTGTTCTTTTCCTCCCGGTCGGCTCGGACCGAAAAAAAAGGTTCCGACTTTGCACGACTCGCTGATGCCAGCTTGATTCTTGGGTCGCCTTTGGGTTCCATTTTGTTTGTTTCTGTTTTTTTCTCCACCACCCAAAACCTCTTCGCCCTTTCCTCCCTTCCTCCTCTGACCCACACTTCTTATTTTGGTTGCTCTCCTAAACGGTAACCTTGTGTCATCACGATCCGGCATCGGGCTCTTGCACAATCAGCGGGAATGCGCCGTTGGGATGGCGAAAGTAGAAAAGAAATAAAAACGCCATTCACCATTCGGCAGAAGTTCCCCGAATTGAATAAAAATAAAAAAAGGAAAATAGAAAAACGGAAGGAAACGCTCCCGAAGGGCGTCGCAAGAATGGAAATGGCATTGGTGGGAGACTATCGGGTTCGGTACGCGGGTCGATGCCTTTAATGTCATTTTAATGTATCGAGATAAGGCGTAGGCCGAAGAATAGACAATTTTTCACTTTCGAGAACGCGCTTCTCGGATCAGGAGGGCCGCGGAGATAAGGTTGGGTAAGTAGTAGGAGGTCAGCGAAGTTTTTCATAGGACGAAGGAGTGATTTGCTGTCATTAGCGAGCAGTAATAATTTCGCGTAAAATGTGATTCCCGTGTAATCTGATTGTAACCGTTACGTAAGCGCATTAGGCGGAAGGTATTTTTCATTTGTTTCTCAATGTTCTTTAACCGTTCGAAAATATGCCTACAAAATACTATCACGCAGTTGATAATAGTTGAAGAGAAAAGCAATGCGTTGCACACTTTTCTCGAGTGTTGGATCATCGTTTGATAAACGTTTTGGCAAATCAATGTAGCGAAACGAACGGCTCGTGACGGGTTTGCTCAAATAATCGAACACTCACTCGTCTTGGTCAAGTGCCAATCAGATGAACGTTCCGGGAAATCCCGAAATGGCAAGGAAATCCCCAAAAAAAGAGGCCCAACATACGCGAGGGGCGAGAATTCCTCCTTTCCCTCCTCCATTGCCTGGAATGGACACAATGGGTGCTGTTTGCACACCGAAAATCCTTGTCTCGAGGCAAGTGAGGCTCGAGGCCGTTTGCCGAGTAATCTCCCGGCTTCATCCCTCCGAGCGTTGAGATCTGAATAACTCTTGACAAATTCGACAGGCAGAAGTGATTGCATTGTACTGTCAGCGGGTACCTTTACCCCTGCCGGGGGAGAGTGAGAGAAAAAAATGCCAAAAGGAAAAACCGTAAGCGTTTCATCAAGGACCGCCCATCGGTTACCTCGTCAAATGATCATTCAACCGAACCGGAACTGGGTAAAACGATACAGGATAAGGGATACGACACCCCGAGGGCAAAAGCCTTTCGCACCACTTGACCAACACTCCCCCCCCATCGTCTTTCCCCTTCCTCTTCATACTTTTCTAAACCGATCCCGAACAACAATCCTTTTCGTCCTCAAGCAGGCAGCTTTAGGGTGGAGCACATTTC
>KE525302.1:873171-883171 GCA_000441895.2 Anopheles sinensis | reverse complement strand
CAAGATTCCCAAACTGTTCTCCCTTTTTGAACAGGATAAGTTGGTTCTAACATTGTGGCATTAATTTTCATGATAGGTTTTTCTTTGCAATTCCTGACATTACTTTAATTTCAGAATAAGGAATTTACTGATCCCCGGGTTAAGTCTCTTACTTAACACGTTTACTGCCAAGTGGTTTTAGCACACTTTTTTAGTACAATCTTTTTCGATTAAATTTGGTTATAAAATTTATCAAACATGCGGTTTTCAACGACCAGGCAAAGACTAACCTTGCCGGAGAAATAGATTTTAGTGTTACAATATTTTAATGTTGTATTTTCATATATTTTTGAGGCGAAAACTTTTTAGAACTAATGACAGCTGGCTATCAAAAATGATAATCGTGTTAATAAAATCCGCTTCTAAGACAATGAACTCAAAATCTCTCAGATGATTTATTCATACTCAATGTTTTCAAAAACGATTGGAGAAGCAGTAATGCATCGTAAAGATATGCGTAATCCTTATTATCGTAGAAAAGGTTACAAAGAACTCCACAATTTTTAAACATCATTACAGATTGTAGAAAACAGAAGGATGTTCATTTTATACATCCAAAATTGATGATTTATGAAGGTTCCATATTTGGTTAATAAAAATCCATCAATCTATCCCAGTAACTTATGTACAAACCAGTTACAGAATTCATTATTCAGATTGCATCTAGAACAGATGGCTGTTAACAAGTGATAATCGTTGAAGTACACTTGTAATAAATGATTTCTGTTGAAACAGTCACCAGATCGGGTGGAAGGCTGCGCGGTTGCCAATAAATTTGTTTATTATGGCCTGTTTGTTGACTCAGATTAATCAATTTATGCTTTCCCACAGCAAACATGATTAATTATTACTGTCAGCGTTGCGCGGATGTTGTCTGATATTTGCCTTTTAATTATAAATATTTGTGCCTTACCTACGAACATACAAGTTTTAATGAAAATCGTGTCCATTTAATAACCGAAGCAATGATAAAGGCGTCAATGTTAGTTCGATGAAGTTTGAAGAATGGTGAGATAGATGAAAGTAATATTGAATTTAGCTCCTCGTCTGGTCAAATTACCACCAGAACAGATGGCCAGTTGATGGCGGTTCCTGACGTGCCCCTGGTAACAGAACCTCTCTAGGTCAAACAAGCTGTATGGTACAAGAGATAAATTAAATACATGACTTGTCAACTTCACACCGCCAGCAGTCCGTCGGAAACCCGATGCTCCAGGCATCCGGTTACTGATACTGCACCGAACCGGGATGCTGCACGGAATGCCCATCATAAATATTAGCAGCGCATGGCAGCGATGGAATTCGGGGGGAGCAAACCCCGAAAACATACACACTCCGGATCGGTTCGCGCTGTCACCGCTGACACATGACTGATACGTGCCGGCAGGCCATTCCGTTATGTTTTCCAGCCTCGGTGATGAGTTTCGCTTTGTTGTCCGTCGCGGTCAGCTTAGGAGACGAGCTTGTGAAAAACAAATCCCTCCGAACGAGAACCGCACGGAACTGGTTGCAATTCGGAGCCGTTTGTTTTGCTGTGAACTTACAAACCGTGCCTTAGATACTCATCGTTTGACCGATACAAAGCCGGGAAACTAGCAAACAAACAAAAGAAAAAGAGCGTCGTGTTGGGTTTGGCTTGTTAGATGATTTTTGGATCGTGTTCAATGTTACATCATTGTGTAAAATATGACGCGCTGTTGTTTGGTGTAGTAACTGTTTCATCTTGCTTCGGTTCTCTTGTGGGATATTGTTATCTGTACGCAGATGAAAGCAATAACAGCAAAATGATGAATTGTTTCTTTTCGCCTTCCATTGCTACCATCTTATCACGACCTGATTTTCGTATGGACAATAAGCAAGAAGGATTGATGTAGAAATACTCGCAGCATAAATATTGATCGAATTTATTTCAAACTGCTTCATCGTGGTAGATGTGATTTTGCAGGGTTTGGTTTATTTTGAATAATAATTTTTACGTTATTACTTTTGAGTAACGGGTTTCTTCTATCTTATAGCTCAACGTTAAAAAATTGCAAACACTCAGTAATCCATCTTTGGTACACAAAAATCATCTCAAGGGATGTACATATTTTTCCCTTAACTGTGATTGAACCATAAAATATTAATTTAATAGCACCAATCCACCAATCTGTGCTACTCATCGGAGTGTTCTTTCTCCAGAGTGTACTTCAAAACACTTTAACCTTCCTTTTTGTAAAAAAAGATTGAACATTGGACGTGGCGGCGAAGGACAAACCCCTCCGTCCGTAACGGGCGTATATTATTTTGATTACTTTCACTCATTAAAAATACACGCTTTTACGACGCTGGGACGAAAGGAAAGCCGGGAGTGCAACACGCTGGAAAATCGGTGCTCGTCCACCCGACCCGCTTTGACACAAATCTCGCTTCTTATCCGTTGTTTAATGCTCCGGCATTATGTTTTCACCCGGTCCCGGGTTGGCATTGCTCTCTTCGCCGAAAACGAGGGCGAGGTTTTCGTACGGTTCTGCTTCTGCTGCTGCATCCGACGCTGCAACTGATGGGTTTGGTTTTTGCGCCTGACGACTGCGAGGAGCGAGGAGTGTTGTGTGGACCTTTCGTTTACTTTCCTCCCGGAGGCGCCACGTGGTTTGCGGTGCCGGGCGTGCAAGTGACAGTGATTTCCCTGCCCAAACCTCAAAAGGTGCCGTGGGCAGGTCCGGGAGGGAGAAAAACAAACAACTCTGCGCTCTGGCCTCCAAAGGCGGGCACAATTACGCAATCCTGTTACGCCGCCCCTTGCCAACACCAAGGCTTGGGCGGACTTCAAGCGTAACTCACACCCGTCCTCAGTGTTGGGGGTTAAGTGGAGTTGGTTCAGTTACGGTTGCAGTAGACTCGGACTTTTTTCTCCCCATCTACCGGCCGACGAAGAAGAACGACAGGAGTATTGACACAGCGGCAAAATGGGAGCTCGTCGAGATGAAAAGAAAGGCGCCCATCAGGCAGGCGGCCTGGTGGAATGTGGACGAAGTCATCCAAGTGTGAGCCAAGCATAAAACACTGGAGCGCACAACAGCATGAAGAACGCAAACAAGCTGAACTTGAGGCCGGTGGGTAACGAAGGCGATGCAGAGCAGCAGTTTAGCACAGTTAGAGTTTATGAATTTTCACTGATTCGAACGGCTTGGGCTGGCGGGGATGGAACGCTGTTAGTGCAGTCAGCCTGGCAATCCGAAGAAGCCCCGGTGGCTCATCTGGGGTGCAGGTGATACTTTATTATCCTGTGACCGGAAAACTAGGGGGTGAGTGGTCGGAGGTGGCATGTTTGTTCGGCAGAGGCCTGAACGTCGGTGGTATTTGTTTCAATTCATCCTGCGTGCATCTGGGAGGAAAAATGAAAACAGACCAGAAAGTGTTATGATACAAATCTTTCAGTATGAAAAGAAGTTTATCCGATGCCATTTTTGTTTGTGTTTGTAAGCCTATGTGCACTTTTGTAAATCAAGTTTCACCATTTTAATTACACTTCCTTTGCTCTGCTTAGTAACACCGTCATTTAATTTATGTCAAAGAATTATGCTTTTTAAATCGTCTAATAACCAGATGTATTTCATTTAATAAATCATACACGAGAAGACACACAAACCTCAGTAGAATGACTAGAAAAACAGCTGATAAACTTAAAGTTGTTTTACCTAGTTTTGTAAAATAAAACGTTTTTACAAATGCTTCGTCTATGCAGGACTTTACACTTCTGTAGAGAATTGCATTTAGTAGTGAATAGTTAAAGTGAAGCATATAATTGAAAGATCCTATAGACATCCTATAGAGACTAGAGAGAGGATCGTGTAAAAACACGCGACCAGTGAGGAAAGCGGAGGAAAATCCGTCAGATTTGGACAGACGTGGAGGAACAAAGTTGCACGAAACGAAATAAAGATGTTTGACAGTTCCAATTGCGACAACTAGAACTCAAACTATTGTTAAAAAATGTGTAGTCCTTCAGTTTGAAATGGATGGATTTCAGAAAATGAATAATCTGTACAAGATCATGATTTACAATCCCTTAATGTTGGTTGGGAAAAGTAGTTTGGATAAGTATCGTTTTTGGTGATTTTATGAAAGTTTTAGAATTTGTGTTTATATGAAAGGGCCTTTCATTCCTTCATTTAATTTGCATTAATTTCCATCGTGTTGTTTTTCTAAATAAATAGTTCATGTCAAAAGTAATTGAAAGACTGAAATATTGGCTGACTGGAATATGAGCATCTTGTGCCTCAAATTTATAATTTTTACAAACGGTTGTATTGTAAACATATTTGTCCACAAACCAACACAGAGTCAAAAATTTGAATTCAGTTGTAACAAACTTGTTCTTACAGATTTCCAACCTTCCGCCTACCATTGAAACACAATGTGCATGTCGTCGTAGTAAAAAGGCGACATAAACTCGGCGACATTACAATGGCAGGCACATAATTTACCACCGTTTCCGCGGGACCTACGCCTAGCCCCTTTTCGCTAGGTTTTTCTAAATGAACAGGAAGCTTTTATTTGCCCAAAACAGCGGCCAAACTTCAGAGTCGTCAAATATTTGTCGCCCATTCGATGCATTTCGCATACCCCCGGTGGAAACCCGCACACTCTTTCCGAATGTGGAATGGATTTGTTTTGTTAAATTTCACTCTCGTTTTCCCCCGTCACACTGTTGTTTTCACTGTTTTCGCCTCATTGAGAGATGTTGTAACACGTTTCCTTGTAGCAAAGGACCTTCTTGCGAATGCGGAGCGTTCCGGGACGATTCGCATTCATATTTGAGCAGATTTTAAAGTACCAACTTTACGACCCCATCCAAGACGGGGCGCGACTTGAGTCTTAAAACGTACAATGCGCACGAAGCAAACGGTGTCCACGGCTGTTTCCCGTCGGCATTCGAACATCAGCCACTTCCAACGTTCGGCAAATGTCTCGCCCGGTAGGCGCTAATGCTCGCGAGGTGGGACGGTGTTGGCGGGTTGTAAATTTTAATAACTTGCCCCGTGGTGGGGGGTTGCAAATGTTCCTTCTCTCCCGAGCTTGCTTGGATCGTAAAACTGTCAGCACGTTTGATTCGTTTGGTGTACTTTTCTGACACACCGTAACCTCCCCCTCCATCTCTTCTGGGTGGGTGGGTGAGCTTTTCTTTTCGGCCTCCCTCCTCTCCCGCGTCGCCCTAAGTGTTGCTTTCGGGAAGGTACTTCGTTGATCCGTTAATTTCGCTGAAGGTAAAACCATCCCGTGGAGGAAAACCGAAAGAGGAAGCAAGAAAAAAGGTAATTCCGGGAATCGTTTGTTATGAAAATGGAAATGTTCGGTAATGGAAATGTGATTAGTACGGCGCGGGCGACGGTGTGCGACGGTTAATCGCTACCGGAAACTCAATTAAAGCCCGCGAGCTTAGGTCCACACTTTGACAGCCTTACTTACCTGCGGCACCGGTCGGAAAAACTGGATTTAAATAACATTAAATCATACACTTTGGCTAATTTTTAAATCCCATCTTTATGATCCAATCACTTGTAATCATTGACTCGCGCACACTTTTGCCACAGTTTTCCAGGGGGGGAATAATTAACGGGAGCCAATCTCATCAGTATTGGGCGCCTCTCGGAAGCATGGTCCTATCAGTCGGAATCAGCTCCCTTGGGCCTCAATCACTGGCAGCCATCATCCGTGGGACGTTAATTAAAACATTCACCCGCTCGGCGCTCGCCTCGAAATTTGAAGAGAACCGACAAAGACGAACGTTCAAGGCTCCCAAGCCCTACTGATGAGCTTCCCCCAGAGTTTCCACCCGAGCGCAGGCTGTCGATAAATTGGACTGGATGAAATTGCGCCCCCAATGTCCCCCACTTGCTTGCCTCCGCAGGTAAGGGTACCGGGAAAACCCCTCGTAAATAGACTCACTGGTCGGATGGGATTCTCGTCGGCCCCAAAATAGACCCAAGCCGGTTGCTTTAAAAATATCGCCCATCACAGCACACACTCTGGGTGGCAAACCTTTCTTGCAGGCAGGAAAAAAACAAGGCAAACAAATAAACAAACAAAAACTAAAATGAGAAGAAAAGGTTGAAAAGGTCGGACCCGAAGCGGGGAAGCGGGGGAGAGAGCGGGGTCAAAGTTACAACCACTGCATAGGCCAAAATTCCGCAGTGGGTAAGACAACAATTTATTAAAACCCAAACCCACCCAAGGAACAAGCAGACGGACATGTAAGGGGGAAGGGAGAGAGGGTGGGGAGGGGGGGGGAGGTGGTCGTTATGGCTCGAGTGGTCTGTGATGGAGAGAAATACCTCCGACGACAGCATTCCCGGCACCCACGGGTTGACAAAATGGTGGCGAATTTCGGTGCGTTCTTCAAAGGCAATCTCCTATCGCTGCTGCGTGGCCTTATCTTCAATCCTCTTACCAGTTCCTGGCTGTGTGGGAGGCGGACTGAGGGGGAGGTTTGGAGAGTTGCGAAAATGCGTGCACGAGTACCTTCTTCCCCGAAAATGACACTCTTATGGGACTCCCGACTCCAAGGCCCGCCCGAAGCATCTTGAGCCTGTCAGCTTGAGGCAGTTTCGGTTGTCTGTGGGTGTGTGTGTGTGTGTGGGTGAGCGGGAGGGTGCTGTGGGTAGAAGATTGTGGCCCCGCGCGGAAGTGGTGAAAAGCTAATGCGGTAAAAAATTGATTTACGCTTCGCCAGCGTTTGCTGAGGGAGAAAATCTAATAAATTACCGTTCGCTTAGTGAGGGCCACTTGCAGAGATTAATACACGATTAATAGCCAACGTGGGTCCGGCGTAGGTTACCCAAGGGGAAGGTTGGGGGAAAAAATGTCTTGACCGAAAAAAGGACGAGTCTCATCAAACAACTTTCTTATTGCTTGCTCAAACATATTTTTCATTATTAATAATGGAGTTGGAAAAGATTTCGTTTTGCCAAACTTATCTGAAGCGAACCTTTTCAACTTAATAAATGCAAAAATATTTTTATGTAAAAAGATTTGAACGGAAGTAGAATTTATTACGTAGTACTTAGATTAAAATCTTGAAAATGCTCCTCCAAACTTTTAGATACATTCCACATTAAGTTCTGTTCTGTTTTTTTTATTAATTTAACTTTTGATATTTAAAACTAAGCTCTCTTTTTCACAGCTTTTATTAAAAAAAACTTTTATAGTCTTGTACGAAAATTGTTAATAGTTTTTTCTGATTTTCTCTCTTTCTCTCTCTTCTCTTCTCTGCACTAGGTAAGTGAATGTGAAGTGAACAAACGAACGCGATGGAACTTGTAATTAAACTGGTCGAAATGCGGTAAGTCCTCGACGTCGTCTCCATTCAATTTGCGGGAAGCTTGCATACATTCAACATATAAACTCAATTATGCTATCAACGGGATTCCTGTTGGTGGTAAAAGCGAAATTCTGAATTGTGTTTGTATGTTTGACGTTCGAGTGCCTTGGGAGCTCACAGTCACGTGTCGCTGATGGTCGCGATGCACTTTTCGACGTGAATCATCCGAACGACAATTGATGGAAGAGGCGACAAAAAACATTTTATACATTTGCTTGAAATCTATTGCCACAAACGTGTGGGAAAAAAGGCAGTTGGGAATTATGTCACCCGCGGTAAGAATTTATGGGACAAAAAGGGACACAAAACTTCAGTGCAACCCGACTATGCGCGTTGTATAAAAGCTAAAATTCTCCCTCGGAACACTTGGATCAAACACACACACACACACACAGTTATGACCCTGTGGTTTCCGGAGGCTCTAACTGAAATTGAAAAATGTGCATTCGCTGAGCCTTCTACACGCCCCATTTTAAAGGCTGATAAAGGTAAAGGTGCAGGTACGGTAAATCCGAGTGATAGTGAATTGAGCGCGCTGGCAAAGGAAATCTAGAACAGAGTCCACTAGGGAAAGCGAGGCGTTTTCACTTCCCACGGGCGTTCTACCTGGCACTTCCGAAGAGGTCTGAAGATGAAGCTGCGTTTGGAGTGGGTGAAGGTTTATCGCATACTATTAATCATCCACAGGAGGTCTTTTCCACACCAGGGCAGTCCAGGGAAGCTCTTCTTTCTGGCATCAAAGTTTTATGGAATAATGCCAACCATAGTGGAGTATGGCCGTATCCCTTTCGTTTCGTTGCCTTTGAACGGAGGGCGGTCAGGTTTGAATTGAACCATTCTGATTTAATATTTGATTTCATTAAAGAAAACACCGCAAGTCACGTGTCGGTAGAGCAACAAATCATAACCCCATTTCCGTTTGTCCTCGGTGACATTTTTGCCAGCATCATTGCTCAAAACGTGGTGTTATAAATAGCGCAAAGAAAGCGGAGCTTTACTCGGTTTAGAGAGCGTACCGATTTTTTCTTCCGTTTCTTCCGACCTTTTTAAACACTCGTTTGTTTTTCCTATTCGTCATTCCGAAAACTAACCGAACAGAGAAGAAGAAAAACAAACCATTTTCTATTTCGTTTCCATCTTTATCGCACCGTCCGTAAATTGTACAATGGTGGGTGTGGTGGGGAGCGTCCGTACTGTGTCTATTCGTTTTTCCACAAGGAGCTGATAATATTTTTCCTTTACTCAAGTTCAGAGCTGGACCTATTCGTTACGAAGCAACTTTCCGTTCCGCTTTCCTCATTGCATCCTGTTATTGTCAAGGAGTTTCGTTTGCAGTGGTTTAACTGTAGTTTTTTACAACTTCACCTTAACTGACCGAAAATTATGTCAACTCCGGTGTTCACTGAGTTACGGTGTTTTGATAGAAAAGATGTCATGTGCACTTTTTCAAATAATATGCGCACATATAACAGACGGAGCATTTGTTAGTTTGTTGTGATATTTTTCTCCATGAGAAATTACTTATAAGTATTTGACATTCCAATCGGTGGCAAGAAATCATCAATCCAGAAGAAAAACAGCCTCACAATAAATGTATTTCTATCATTCACTTTCTCTCGAGGTGAAACACTACGATAACCATCAATTCGATCATAATACCATCATTATTATTTGTGATTTTCATGTCACATCTTTTCACATCCAATAATCAAACATCCAGGTCATGAAACGGATCATGAAAATGATATGACATTTTTGTATCTTTACGAAAAACGAGCGGAAATCATGGATAACATACAACATAACCGGAAGCCAATTATTCAGGGTATTTTTTCGAATTTTCCCAGAATTAATTGATACAATTTATTCTGCCAGTGATTTTCTTGGAATAAAAGCTTTTTTCATGTTCATGTCTGCCAGTGACTTTCTTGGAATAAATGCTTTTCCATATTAATTCTTTTATCCGTTTGGGACTGCTGCACATGTTAAAGAACCGGATAGTTTGTCCCCAATTAATCTGGGAGTTAAGCTTAAAGCTATTTCAATTGACATGCATATCCGACGATTACATAAACACTTTTACCTCCGGTTGTTTTTTCCTGTATTGTGATTTAAAGCATTCAAGGATGCTGCTGGAAACACAACGTAAAAAGGGGGCCATCCAGCCGTGCGGATGTTCTTCGTCCTTTCTTCCCATCTGGTTGAGTGGATCGGTTTTCCATTCATTGCGACGGGCCGAGCTTCTAGCGATCGAATTGAGGCCAAGAAGTTCGCCCAGCGCAGGAGGACATGCACTTGCCTGGTGTCCTTGGAACACCCCGAGAAACCCCGCAGCGACACTGTTTACGACACTTGACCCCACCCCGTATGATTGGATACGTACCGTCCAGCAAAAGAGGCGGAACCGGTCCTTTGAAGGACTCCGCTTACCTTTTTCGAAACCGAAACCGGACCGACGCGTCCTTCGTCGGCAGACGTCAGCAGTTGCTTCTGGCTGGCAAGTAACATACACATGCAACCGTGCACCCGTGCGCCACAAACGGAACTATGCAACCCTTGCGCGTTACATTGCAAACACACAAACACACACACACGCTC
>KE525302.1:844877-872680 GCA_000441895.2 Anopheles sinensis | reverse complement strand
GTGAAGCTGGGCACTCGTTTTCCCCTTTTTCGCCTGTTGTCCGTGGTAACGGAGCGCTCGCTTTTCCGATTTCGGGACGATCAATAGTGGCCGAAGATGGTATTTCAGGGTGGCGCGGTGCCGGCGCCGTGAGTGCCTTCTGGTCCAGGGCCGGCCCGGCCGAAATGTCCTCGGAAATGACAAAACGAACCTGATGGCTGGAAAGGTTTGGTTTGGTGGACAGGACACTGGGAAGGGGGACGGATTCCAGTTTCCGTTCTTGAAAATGAGATGATCGGCGCGGTTAGGCTTACGGGGACTAGAATCGGGAGCAAGGACGTGTTCGCCTCGGGATTTTCATTCACCCCTCACCTTCCCCTCTCCTCGGGGTGCTCCAACTTCCGGTGGAGGCTAGAGAGGGTGCAAATTAAGTCCGGCAATGGAGCGTAACCGTAGCGCGAGGCCTGGAAATGTTGAACGCAAAGCTTCTTATTGCGAGTGCTTTACTCCAGTCAGTCGCCGGGAAGGATCAACTTCGGGCGGAAAGGACAGTAAAGAGGGCGTTAAAAATGCGAAAAATAAGGAACAGACTTCGCAGGAGTACACAGTAAAAATATGAGATAAAAGCCCAACAAGCGGGAAGCGACCGAAGAAAAGGCAAATGGCAATTGTTTCAGCAAAAGTTGCCTCCAGAGCATCGCCGACATTGGCGCTTTCCAACGGGCGTTTCACGTTGTGGAGTTACTTATGGGTTTCCCAAGTTGCACTTGCCAGGAGTTGGAAGCGAGGAGGGCCGCAAGATGACGCACGCCGTTACGTCGCTAGGGATGGTTGCTCTTTTCGGATAAAAAGTCCCGTGCGTTTGCTTCGGAAGAAAAGAAGTCATCCGACACTGCTGTCCAACATCCTGTCCAACCCTCCACCCTCACGAACTTGAAACTCACCCCGTTGCGGGTGGAAGAAAGATGGTGGAACGGGAACTTTTTTGCCTGTGTGCGTGTGTGTTTGTTCTTTCCATTCTTTCACGCTTTCTGATGATTTTCCCGTTTTTACTCGCCTCCTTGCGAAACATACCGACACGATGGACGGTGAAAAGGGGAGGGGAAGAACGATGAGTGAAGGGTGAACACTTAGCATCTAGAAGGGAAAAGCCGCGATGGACACCAAAGAGCACCGACCGTGGATGGTCGCTGAATAATTACGGTTCCTTTCAGGAGTCGCGCGTAGAAACACAACGTTCTAAGCTGTGGAGGTTTGGAACGACTTACTGATGGAGGAGTCCTTGGGACAGGTGGAAAAGTTCCTTTGGGAGTCAGAAGGTACGAATTGTTTCATTTCAACGTGTGTGTCTGTGTGTAATTGCCATTCTATGCTACTTACAGCGTTACATTCAGAGGTTTCTTGAGTTATCCTTCGCGCGTTCGAAATGGAAATTGTTCTGGGATTTTATCAAGGAAAAAAAGAAGAATACCAAAAGAAGGGAAAACCCCCTGCCATCCGGCTTTCTTATTTCTTTGTTCCGGAGCACGAACTTTTTGTGACTTTCTGTCTAAATAAAACGTTCATTCGTGCGACTGTTTAGTAACGCTTGCTTTGTTGGTTTTGCTCAAAACTAGAAATGGCTTTCAAAGGAGGTTTTGAAGAAAATCTAGCCTAGTCCTAATGGGTGAAGTTTTCGAAGCACCTTAATCGAGCACGAACGGTAGATTCCCGCAAACCAGGATAATATGGCTCACCTTCATTACGAACGAGTAGCGAGTACGTATGCTGCGGTTTCGGATGCAATTTTCCTGTGAAAAGGGTTGCCCAAAAGTTGCGGTTAGTCGGCCGAAGTTCCGCCGGAGACAGATTTTCCCTTTTCACCAGAAAGGGGCTTAACAGCTGTGGAGTGGGGTCGTATAAAGATGTTTTAGATGACAAACACGCACGAAGGTGCACGTTACAGCGACAACGCGTTCACTCGCTACTCAAACGAACCGGTCCGGGAAAATGAGGGGGCTACAAATTTTCCCGTCGGTCGGACGGTGTGTTCGTTAGTTTAAAAGGCAATCAGTTTTTCCACTTTTTTACACAAGCTAATCTTTTTCATGCCCCTCCGAGGCCTACGGGGGCAGGAAAATGGAAAATGCCCTCACCCAGACTCGAGATGCTGTGAGTTCCACTCGTCACTCAGCTGGGGAAACTGGAAGTGCTTCTGTGAACGGGTGTGTGTGTAGGTGTGTGTGGGTTGAGTGCTGGTACCGAATTTTCACCCACTCTGGAAGTGGTTGGCTTTTCCTTATCGGTCGCTCCGCTGGTTTTTATTTTATTTTCTCCTCCCGCCCGAAGTGGGAGTAGCGGCACTCAGCTTCGGGTCGGGCTGTAACCGGGCGGTTGCTAGGCGCGATTCGGGCGCGTAACCGACCCCGCCATGAGACATGGAAAGCATATCTCGGGTTTTTTGGCCCCAACGCCGATCGCTCCGGGGTTCAACGTTCAGTCGATTTTCGTCGGCCGAGCTGTAAAGCAGTGGCAGCCCGTGTTGTTGACGCCAGCCAGCGAGTGCGTGTGTGTGCGTGTGTGCGCGTGTGAATCGTGTGTGCGTGCGAGTGTAGGTGTCAAGGGGGGATCAGGGTGAAGGGCAAACCTACTCTTCAGGTGGAGGGCCATTCCAAAGATTCCATTTTCGGTTGCACTGAAAAACATGGCTGGGAAAAATTATTCTTGTGGTTTGTGCTATTTACAACAACTTGGTGGAATGTCAAGGCGCGTCCGGGGACACTTCGTCGGTCGTCTTAAAACGAGCTGTAACGATTGTCTACCGCACTTCCGGTACCGCGTCCTGTGACAAGAAACTTGAGATTCGATGCTGCCTAAAGTTCGAGCTCTTGTTCGTGCGGAAACGGAACTGACCGATATCTCCCTGCAAGAAAGCGGTCCAGATCCGGGCTAGGGACGTGGGGTGGAAGCAGGCGGCAACGTGACAACGTAACGAGACGTGCCGGAAGCGGAAGTAAAGTGTCACTCGAGTCCGTCGAACGGCGAAGTTAATCAAAATGTAGAATATGGTGTCAGCCGTGTGTCGGGAATGGAATGGAGTGTTTCAGTTGACATGGGCCGCCTGATTGTGTGTGTGTGTGTGTGTGTGGGTGGGTGTGCGATGTACGTGTGCGTCAGAAGTGTGCGATCCTAAGTCCTTTGCTACACATAGACTCACAAACAGACACGCTTACACATGAGCGAACCCGGACGGAAAGCTGGAACCAGCTGGATGAAGCGCTCGACGTTCAAGTCCAGAGAAGATGGCTACATCCTTTCCCGTCAGCACACAAGTCCCCACAAGTCGGTGTCCTCCCACCGCATCCCACGCCGAAGCAAGAAAGAACTACTTTAAACAAGAAAAGATACGCCGAGCGGTGAAGTGGTGAAGTGAAAATTCGTCAGTGAAGCGCACACAAGAACAGCACCGAGTCCGACGCAAGAGGACGCGATGGAGCGACGATGGGAAAATCGTATCTAATAAGTGGACCACCTCCCATCGCTCCGCCTCCTCATGGTCCGCTCAAAATCAAACAATATTGAAAACGGAGCCACATGAACGTGATTGAAAGTTTATTCCTCGCTCGAAGCCCTCGCCTACGTGCCGTTTTTCCCGAACACCCAACCTACCGTTGTCCCGTCGGGAGTCTTGTCCCGGCAAAACGTTCCCGGTTTTGTGCAAACAATTTACATCTTTATGGGATTAGGTGGAGGAATATTCGTGCAAGCACATTAAATCCATCCACCAAAGTATTAAGTGCTCAGTTTAATTGATTTCCAAAGCTCCTCAGAGGGTCGTTTACGTCTTCTCGGTTAGTTGTGCTTCGGTTATGGAGAAAGTCTTTTGTCGTAACCAACTTATTTTCGAGAAAAAACTATTCGCCAACCATGTGAATAACCTGCACACGCAAGCCAATTTTGGGCAAGTTCCAGCGAATTTCGTCTGTGAATTTCCAACCGACTTTTGGACTGCTTCAAGTTGGGAGGATAAAAATAAAAACGTATTTCTTCCGAAACGCCTCTTAAAAGTCGACGGCTTAATCAACGTGTTGCGTGCAAATGTCGTCCGTTGGGCGAAACGATGGAGGATGCCATTAGTTTAGTTTGTTGCTTCCAAAAAACAAAAATAAAAAAGGAAACCCCCTGAAGTAAAATGCCGCCAACGTCTCCCTCCCGTTGTGTGGTTTTGCGCCGTTGCGTGGTGCGTATTTTTCGTCGGGACGCACAAAGTGAAAGTGTCCATCGAGGCCCTCCCTAAACGCCATAAGTTCAGCTCAACGAACTCAATTTAGATTGGAATCATCGTCCCGTTCCATCCACCCACCCATTCGGGGGCCTCGAAGAAGCTCGACTGATGGCATAAATTGTCGCTCGAGGCGGCGTGTGGCGCAACAAGCGGTAGTTGCGTGCCCATTAGTGCTTAGCAGTACTTTTCCCCCTTTGGTGTTTTGCGTCCTTCCCCTTTTGGATGCCTCACCGAAGTAAGAGCAAACCCGAAACGGCCCAATATAGCTCATTATTGCATCCATAATGGAAGTGCGTGTGTGTGTGTGCTCGACTCATCGCGTAAATGTTTCACTTTATGCCACCGCTTTCCACATCATCCAAGCACACATACACACACGCTTCCATGGTCGATGGGCCATAATAGTCCCGGAACGATGGAGGCGCCTGGTGGTCGGTGGAGGCGCCCGGTTATTTTTCTCACTTCGATCGGCGGCGATAGAAACATGTTTATATTTATCGGAGTGTATTAAGTAAACATTATTTTCCCGTTCTTTCACCATGGCCGAGATGCTGCCAACGCCACCGAATTCGATCACTCACTCACTTACTCATTTGCTCGACGGTTTCACTCCGCTCCGGGAAGCGTCTTCCTTCCTTCCGTTCCATTTGCTCCATTGGAATTCGTTTTCTGTTGTCGAGTTTTCTTTTTGTTTTTTTTACTCGCGTGGAGTGTAAACTGTTCGGAAAAAAACCTCACGATGAAAGAATTTTCCCTGTTTTCACCCAAGGGTGGTGCGGATGCGAGAACAGCGATTTCTACACCCATTTGTCGAAGCACTTCAATCGCGCTATTGCGTGGTGCTGTTTTTTTCCTCCCCTTCGCAAAGGAACGAGCGATGAATGCAAACCTGGTGGAAAAGATTATCATTAATCTTCATCGCAAGATGAATCACCTTTTCATTCCGATCGAGTGCCATCGGAGTGATCGCCGTCGGTGGCTTAATTTTCTTGCGTTGAAAATTGTTTACCATGCAATTTGTGGAATTGAAAA
This sequence comes from Anopheles sinensis, assembly GCA_000441895.2. Lineage (NCBI taxonomy): Eukaryota > Metazoa > Arthropoda > Insecta > Diptera > Culicidae > Anopheles > Anopheles sinensis. Next base: position 867,405 of record KE525302.1, on the reverse strand, counting down.
AGGCATCCAAAACGTAACCTTGCTTTTGCTGGTGAATAGGTTTTATTTTTGTGACATCTTGCTTGTATTGTAACATTTTTAGCAGAAGAAATAAAACAAATATTAATTTAACTCATTTAACTTATGAACTCATTGGCTTCACCTCCCACCAGTGATTCACTCTGAATATTGAATATTGATGATGAAATACGTGCCCAAGGGGTCGCTGAAGAAGGTGGTTAGAATCAAATTTTCATGCGTTGCCATTTAATGAAAGCAACCACGGATGCAAAGCACAACCGTTGTTCATCGTTCTCGATCGGTTCTTGCCGTGTGCTTTTAGGCAGAGATTGCCGGCAGTCGGTGCACATTTGCATTCAAGCCACGGTTTGCGAGCAATCGAAGCACGTCCAACCCGTTCCGATTATGACGGCATCGATTCCGATAAATTAGCCGCGCTCGACGCCATTAGCAGGCCTACTGGTGGGACATTTTGATGGAGGGTGTTTAATAAAGGTCCCAAAAACCGGCCCGAAAGGTGGAAAAGGGCAATCACATTACTAGGGGCAAACAACCTCATTTACCAGCTAAGGTTGGGTAGGGAAAAGTTACACGCCCGCGTTCGTCGGCAGATGAATATCTTTAATTGAATTCGAATGAGTTTTCCCCCGTTTTCCCAGGTTCGGGGGGGAGTCTTCGAGGAGGTATCTTTTCCACCGTTACCCCTGCGGAAAAGCGAAATGAGAAAACAACACCCGAAAGAAGTACCGCCGGTCGAGTACGCCCTTACTGCCCCCGAGGAGGGAAACGACGAGTGTGGGCTTCCGAAAGGATACAGATTGTTTCGATATTGGATCCACAGCCAAGGGGCAGCTTTATTGTCCGGACGTGCGCGCCAACAACCCGCGATGGCAGGATGGAAGGTGGAAAATGCTTCCTTTGCCCGTTTCGATCGATATTCGTTGGCACACGCACCGGTCCGGGGTGAGACACTGGGGGAGGAAGAGGTGGTGTAGCAATGGTGGCCATTCGAGCGGCAATATATAACAATCTCGAGTGTGCAACCCGTCGACCGTCGATGATAAAGAATGACCCTCTCGAACGCGAATCCCGATGCCAATCGTTCCCAAGACGAAGATGCTGTACCGGATGCCCTGGTTTGGGTGTGCGTATGTGTATGTGTGTGTGGCAAACTACGGAATGTGAAAGTTCGGGTCGCAAAAAGTAGCGTTAATAAGTTTGGATGGAATGATTAGTTCGGAATCTTTCGTAAGAAGGCATTCCTTCACATCCACATTTTCCCTTCACGCCAGGAATCGCTTGGAGTGGGTGTTGGTGCCCTTGTGCCTGGCTTGAACATCGCTTACGTCCGCCGAATATGATGATTACTCTTGTGAAGCCTTCTTTCATCCGGCACCGAAAGAAATACGGCCTCTTGCAACCAATTGAACGAGAAGCAGCGAAGTTAATTCTTTCTCCTTACGACGGCAGACATTTTGGTCTCACCCGGGACTAGTTGGAGCTGGAACTTTTCATCTCCTACCTTCTTCTCCTCTCCTCCCCGGGGGAGGGAGGGCTGTTTTCCGTCTCTTCGTCGAGTGAAGAGTAACCACCGGTAGTTGCGTTGCATTAGAGATTCCAGTTCGCCAACATTCGTACAGTTTCCTGCTTTTTTTCTGCAGTTTAGTTTCGGAAACTCCTTCCGGGCAGCACATTTTCCCGGCGTAACCCGTTTTTTTATGCGTAAAAACTTTCACCTCGCAGAAAGGCCGGAATGTTGGACCTGATGAGTGGTTTGTGGTTCGTTGTGGGAGTTTTTGTGCGCTCCGGAAGTTCGAGAAAGAGAAATCTTTCCGAAGCAACCGAGGAAATGGAGGTAAAATGGTGCCCTAGGATAAGTATGCACCACAACTATTTACTTTTTCACCCCATGGAAAACGAAGTTTGCAGCATGTTTCTGTGAAAATGTTTTATTTTACACAAGGAGAACGTTCGTTCTAGATTTTGTTCGTTAACAATCTCTCCGTGCATTTTTAATTGACGCAACAATTTGCATATTTTGACAAATTTATATTTTTTGGTGTGCTTGTTAAACAAAGTAAAATAAAAAAACACCCTTGCTGTCATAAATTATTTCGACTCATTAGCGTTGACCGAGGCCGTTACTGACCGGAGCTTGTCAGATCTTTTGGGCCGATCCGCTCCACGGGTGACGTTCGGGCGATGAGGCCGGATTTAATCAATTTTTGACAACAGCAAGCGCCAGCAACTTTTCCCTCGTCAGCAGTTCGACTTTTGACCCCCGGGTTTTTCTCCCGGTTCGGTGCGACGATGATACGTATCTTGAGCTGGGTGAAAGTTTTCCTGCCTTCTCCACCATTTATTTGGGGGAGATTTTCTTTCTCCTTGTTTTTATTGCCCTTTTTTGTTTGCTCTTCCTCCTTTCGGCAGACGATTTGATTGCGGTTTTGCGAACCGGAAGGAGTTGTAAGTGGCCAAATGATACCGCCCCCCACCCCTTCGCGGCAAGGAAGCGAGAAAGAGGGATGTCGTTGTGAGGTGCGGGTGGGTGAAAAGTTTGCAACAGTTTTCCGATCGGAACGAATTAGGGAGATTTTTGCTGCTTTGCCTTTCGGCGTTAGCCACCCTAAACGCCGTTGGAGAAGTGGAGAAAAGTTTTCGATGGTAGGGAAAAACGGCTCGTAAATCATAATCAGGCAATCAGGTAGAGAAAGGAATAAAAACAAGCTACTCCTCCCGCTCTTGAGCTCGGGAAAACGGGGGCCAGTGTTGGTGGTTGGATGGAATCGAAAGGCACCGAAAAATACAACACCGTTTAGAAGGAACGGAGGAAGGCACATTCGTAGCCAAACTGTCACGAAATTGGACACATTTATCCGAGGCGTGCCTGAAAAGTGTTTTATCGCTTCGGACTGACGGGAGCACAATAAAATGAAGCGCCGTATCTTGGATCCGGGGCGGGTTTTTTCCCGGTCGTTCGGTCTCAGGAGAAGCAGACAGCTTGCCAGACGGCAGTGAAATATGAACCGGTTGCAAGTTAAACGAAGCAATTTCACGTCTCAGTTCGCCCGTTTTCGCGCGATGGGGAAGGTTAAAAATAGGACGAATTTCTGACATAAACAATGATCGCTTTCGATTGCGACTGGAATGGCGATCGATTCGGATCATTACCAATGGAGGAATTTATGGGGAATTCATAAACTAGGAGTGTTAGTATTGTGGATAAGTTTCATCGGCATAAATTGATGGTGCTTGCTTTCTTATTTTATAACGATTTTAGTTAAATATTCTTTCTTAAAGTAGCTTTATTATACCCCCATTTTACTGTTTTCCTTTTTATATGCTTGGGTAGATGAATTTGCGTTTTTAGATCGTACATTTTCCATGAGCAATGTGTTGGACATCAAGCAAGTGTCCAATTAGTCATCGTCTGTCGGGAAGGATTTTTCCCCATGTTTAACCACTCTTTCCATTGTCCTCCTTCGAATCAATGGAAATATACGACATGGACAAAAAACGGATGATGAAAAGAAACCTACGCTGGCATTCTTTCGTCGAAAGAATAGTAATACAACTAGTTTGGGAGTGAGTTTCCCAAATCACCAAAAAAAAACCCCAACTCGGCGAAACCCATCATCATAAAAGCGACGGAAAATGGAGCAAAATTGTTAACAAAATAAGCTCACACCGATCGACAAAGAGTCTTTTGCTGTGCTACAACAAAAAAAATAAGATAAATAAAAAAAGTAGTAAGACGGACCAGGAACATCCGGTCCCACGGAGCCGATCCGAATCTCGGTGGATAAACTCTCGAGTTTCAGCCTTCGGAGCTGTCTTGCTGCCGTCGCCAGGGGGGAAAACTGTGGAAGCAAAATATCGCTCATCTCAAAACCGGGCTCCAGGAGGAAGAGTAGCTTTAGCAGATAATTTGCCGCATCATCGGTTCGGTCCGGATGGTCGGAGGGAGCGGCAAGACGTCGTCGACGACCGTTGGGCGAGGGATTGAAAACGAAAAAGAAACGAAACCCAGTCTATTTTCTATTGACATTTTCAAGCGAAACAATTCCGCCAGCTTTCGATGTGACTGGGACGGCAGGGTGGTGCGGAGAGTGGAGATTCGGGGAGACGTTTGAAGTGACTCGAGAATCGATAAATTTGAATACGTCCGGTTCGTTCAATTTGATGATCACATTTTGTTTCGCCTTCGTCTCGTACGGCCCCACGAGAAGAAAATTGCCCCGAGTCATCGTCGTTGGCGAAAGTGGGCGTTGCAACAAATTTGGGATGCAAAAGAATTCGAAAGTGGACAAAATAAACACACACATACACACATACTTACACATTCGTCTATAAACTCCCACATATACGCGTGGAAAATGTCAAGGATGGCTCCATTAGCTTCGCTGTGAGCTATTGCTATACCGAGAACAATCCGTTCGTCCTTCAGGCTTTTGTAGTTTTTGGCACGTGTTATGTCAGAAGGACATAAACAAACTTTCCAATTGCTTTTAGGGTCGGTTTATTCCCAAAACAGAACAAGGTTTTTGGTGGTTTCATGATTTTAATGAATGAATGTGCATGATTTTAATAACAAGTTGCGGTACAGTTGATCGTTTTGTACCAGCAAGATTATTTTTGGCATTATTGTCAACGCATATTTCACTGGAATTAATTATGCAATCAATTATTCCGAGAAACATACGACTAAGGCTTCTTGGTCAAAAAGCGTCGTTGTGAAATTGTGATGATTCTTTTTCGAACCTCAATTATAGAACTTGCTAGAAAAGCATTTTCACCGGAATATTCCAAATGGAAACATGGAGAGAAAAAAGCCAGAAATTGCTGATTTACAGCCCAGCGCAACGATGTATCCCATTATTGTTCAACCGCAATCGATGGAAAATGGAACCAGCACACCAGCGGGCGGAACTGTGTGCCGGACACGCACAATTACAGGCCGCGTCAATTTGTTATTCCGTTTGAACCGGAGCACCGTCCAAACCGCCCCATGAACGGACAGTTTGCGGATTTATCGAACACGGTGGCAAAAATGTAGCGAAATGTCGTCGCTGTGGCATACAAACACGCATACACACAAGCACGTTTTGAATGCGTACAAAATGTTCGAACAACCAAATGGAGCTTAAAAATGGAGGCTGCTGTCCACCGTAGACTCCAGAGCTAAATTAATACCGGACGTAATGTGATCACCGGTTTAAAATAATTTATTCATTTCAAACACCCTGAAACGGGGTGGGAAAATGGGGACGGAGGTGGGCGGAGAGGGGGGGGGGGCATCGATAGCAATGTCATGGTCACGCGCACGAAAATGGCAGCCTCGACAATTGGGTTCGTTCGGTGCGAAACGACATCCGGGCGCTTTTTTACGGACGCTTTGTTCACGAAACGGGGCACTGGGCTAAAAGAGGGGTGGAAAACCGGCACTTGAACAAATTAAATGCACATAATAGACAATAATTAAGGTGGTTTTTGGTGTAGTTGGGGCTCGTTTTAGAAAGACACCCTCACCCGATGGTGGTTCCAATTAGCATCGCGTCATCCGTCGGTGTGCTTGAATTTAGGTTCCACCACGGTTTCAAATGAATAGCATGCGTTTTTTGAATTGTTTCAAAGGCTGTTCAACATAATTTCCACTTGATGAAATCATCTATTTTCTGCTTATTTTGGAACTGTGCTGCTTCAGAGTACTACTGGCGCAAAATTGCCCGAAGTGATTGCACAATATCTGGCATTTCTCTGCTATCAGAGTCATGCTTATTCAGTGCTCTACTGTAACATCAACCGAACCGAACGATCCATTTGCAAATGTTTTAATTTTTCCGTGCGCTATATATCAACTCAGCCAACGGGAAAGCCTCTTGCCAGCATTCCCGCTCCAATATCGCTAGAATGTGTGGTGCCTTTCGCGTCAATGGCGCATATCTTGGCTCCGTTCGCTTCGCTGCACACCCGGAGGCCTTTTGAGAGTACACTCACATACACACACACACATACACAAGAGTAGAGCAGTGTGAAGAAGAATGCGGGCCAAGCGGGGTATTGGAGTGGAGGGAATTGTCGAATAGATTGAAAGTCCGCTCATGCAGAAACCCGTGAACGATTCTGATGAAAGTCGGCGTGCGGATAACGTGCGCGTTGGAACTATGATCGACGGGGGAACCAGGATTTTGAGTGGGGGGGTGGGAGGAGGGTTGGTTTTCCCAGTGCCAACCGATCGCTCGAAGGAACCGTCGGCGCACATCCTTCAGCTGCTCATCGGAGCTCGGAGCGAATGAGCTTCGTCCATGGCGCAAAGTAAAAGGTAGAAATTGATGAAGCCACTTCCTACCAGCTTTCCACAGCCAAGCAGAGATTGTTTGTTACAGTGAAGGGCCACGTGCCTGGCTCATCACGGGTTGAAGGAAAAATCCCCTTCACATCCTCCCAGCCCAAGGTTCCGCCAGCTCCACCGACCTGAATCCAATCGGAATCGGGCGTTCCACAGGAAACCCGTGGAAGATTTGCCAAAAAAGCGACGGCTTGGCGACCCTGGCACACACACACACACGTGACAGCGAGTCCTCACACGGTGAACCCGGGGAAACGATGAGACCCGGATAAAACAGGATCCACGGAAAAATGCATGTGGGACGGACACCGACGACGAGACCATCGTCGAGAGTTGGATCACGAACTCGGAAAACTCCAGTGGCTTCGAAAGTTCGTTCGACAACTTCGAGCCCGACGATATGCACTGGAATTTTCCATACCGTGATATATGTATGTGCATGTTACTGTGTGAACCCGGATGAAACTTAGCCCCTCGCTTTTCCCTACCCTTTCGTCACGTGCTGTTGAAATTGCAGTTTTTTGAATGATGTAATCATGAGACCACCACGACCATCGCCATGTGTGAAAAAAGCGGCTTGAATCCGTCCCGTTTCGGGACCGGAAATGAGACCCGACGGATGTTAGGTTCCCCGCTTTCTGCACCCTGCACCGTCCCGCACCTTCGCGGTGAGGTAACGGGAATTCGTTCAAGCGACGAACAGTTCATGGGTTGTCGCTAATTGCCTGAAAATGGCCGGTTTGGAGGAAAGCAAAACGTTCGTTTGGAAGTTGATTAAATGTTAGAGATACGTATGTATACATAAATATGCCGAAAGATTGGTATTATAAAGCCATCATTAGTAAATAGGTAATTGAAAAACTGTGGGTTTGATAAATCAGCCGACCGTATTAGAAAATGAACATGTTCGAGCGATGTTTTTTTGTGTCTTGTTGTTGAATTAAATTAATACATCTCTCAATAACATATGAATTAAAAAATAGACAAATTTTCATCGACGATAAGAAAAATTTAACCAAGCTACATGAATTAAGTAAATTTAATCGTAAAGATATATACTTAAGTGATGTACTTTAAAAAAATATTCTGACGGCATGAAAGGCGGCCAGACGGTACTTGGTCGAAACTTTAGCCAAAGCTTTAGGGGTTTTCAGCCACGGTATGACATTCTATGGGAGTTTAGGAACCGCAAAACATGTTAAATGTACTGTACGATGCTTCAAAAGGAAAATAAAGTATCAGGATTTTTACCACTCGTCGCCGTCTCCCTTCAAATAAGCAACAACATCCACGATGATCATGATGTCGCGATTTTCCTGAAAGTCTTACCTGTCTTACAGGAGCTTCGAGCCGTTTTGTTTGAGTGGCTGGTCTCGATTGACACAACTGTATAATAATCTCCATCTTCCCTATGCTTTTCTTAACTATTTAGCCAGTTGAATCGTCCTTCTGCCAGTCGTTACGGCCTCTGCTGCAATTAGGGGCCCCGTACGTCGCCGGACCAAGGCTTCCAAATGATTTTTTAACCTTTCGCCATAAGTAACCAAATAGTCTAAAAATCTGAGAATAAGCTGAGTTTGGCAGACAAGAAATGTCTAACAAAATAAACGTAATCAAACGTAGTCGGTTTGCTATTTTGGCCACGGCAGATTCAATTGCAATGATAATATTGTCAAACTTCTTCTGAATTTAAAAAATGCTACTCTTTATGTTACTTTCAACGGGAAGTTACGTTTTCCGTTTTCAGAGGAAAAATCGTTAAAATTTGTCTATTTTTTAATGCATATTTAAGTAAACTTCAGGAGGCTAAAAAAGAGGAAAATATTGCTTTCAAAGAAAGACGAGAAGCCATTTTAAATGCCCTTGGTGAAAAAACATTTTTCCAAATGCCATTTTCTTTGAAAACCCACGGACCCACGGATGGCAATTTTTTTTTGACAAATATTCGTTGGCACTTTTATTTTTACTTTCCTTTGCTTCCACAGTTTGTGTCGTACACCAAGTAAGAAGCATGTTTATTAGTATGAACATTCTTTCCATGAATACTTTCACTTTCTTCCGTCTCAAAAGGTACTCCGAGATCATTACAGTAGAATGTTCATTTCAATAATGTATGAATTCACCGTTTCGGCAGGAAAGACGTTTTCGACCTAAATTGCCCAAAAATTATACCCGGCTCGATTTTAGCGTCCACCCAACCGTAATCCTCCCTTCCGGCCACCTCCCACCCTCCCAGCACCAGCGATTAATAATTAAGAAAGCTATTTGGCCTGTCATCACCTGGACCGTTTAATGATGTCATGTAATACGGAATGAACGGTGGAAAAGCGTGGGGGCGGGAAATAAAAAGGTCCGCTAAGGGAATCATTCCCTCCGAGGGGCTCGAGGATTCGAGGGCCGTAAAACAGAGGCAGAGCGGGGGCAGGGGTCCAGAATCCGATCGCTTCACCATCGGTAGAGCAGCTGAAAGCGAAACCTCGAAGGACTCTCTCGCGAGCTCCTTTCGCTGCCTCACGAATTAGTCATGAATCAAATCTCGCAAAAGGCTTTCCGGTGGCGAGATGGGTGGAAAACCATCCGGCCCCGAGGGTCAACGGGGGTTCGGACGGGTCCGTGTCAAGCCTGACCTCTAATCCCACAAACTCCCTCCCTCTCCGCATTCCCCGAACGCGTCGAGAAGGTTAACGAAGGACACAACCTGTCGCGATTCCACGCGCCCGCGAGCGAGTTGAGTTTCGAAAGTGTTGTTGACCTTGCGGCACACGCTTCTTAGTTCTTCCCTTGAACCTCTCGTCTCTTAACTACCACCCACCTCTCACCCATTTCGGCCCAGTTCACCCGGCGCAGCCCACTCAAGGGCCCAATCGGGTCAACAGCGTCTTACAGCTACTCCAACTCGCTCGTGGCTCGCTGTTGCTGGGACTTCGCCTCCGTGTGTTTGTGTGTGGGTGTGAGCTAGGTTTCTCCGAGAGCAAGGTAATTTATCAAATGGGAAAAAACGTCTCCCCCTGCGCCAACAGCTTTCATTCCCCGCCCCAGCTTTGGACGGAAAGGTGAAAGCATTTCTCCCACGTCCATCACGGGGTTTCCGTCACGTTCCACACCGTTCCTTACGGTCGAGGCCGTTTTCTTGCAGTTATTTTTCCGAGCAAGCCGGAGATTTTATTCCTTCCATTCGCGAGTCACGACGCGCGACATTCAAGTGGCTGAATATTCATACCGGCAAACTCGGGTTAGCGAGGGGATACATACTTCCGTGCGATTTTCTTACGCTAGTGAAAAACTGAGGCCGCACCTTTTTCCGGTTTGAACTGGAGCCATGAGATGCAAATGGGGGTCGTGGTTTCTCTTGATGCAGCTCTGCGTTCATGTTTTATTCTTCAAAACGGATTGAGAAAGATTACCGTTTAAGGCAATTGTGTAATGTGGAACAATTTTGACCGAATATTTCCCATTTATTACTTGTTTTCATAAAACTCCAACGTGGTTATGCCTCGGGTTGATCGTATTTTCATTATAAGAATTTCAAATACAAAAGGTATGCCTGTTTTTCTTTCACCTTTTCGCCAATCCTCGAGCTAACCGGAAACATTTTAGAAGCCTTTTTTAAATTGATCTGATCTAAAGATATAGCTCTGTTCTTACGCTTCGCGGTGGTAGTGGGGGTGGAAAAGCTTTCCCATTTGGCTGGATCGAGCTTAAACGCATAATAAGATAGGATAATTGAATCGCGTCCGTTGGAAAAGGGCTCGGAAGGGACGAACGGAGGTAAACCATTCGGTGCAACGCTCGTTAGCGTTGGTGGATTGAATATCAGGTTTCACAGTTTCTCCTCCTTCACCCCCACACCGGCGGATTTTCCTCCCGTGCGACAAAAAAGAAAAACTGATCCTGATCCGGGCGAGTCCCAGCTCTGAACTCTCGAACTCGGAACGAGCAAACGGTATCGATTTCCAGCCAGACTCGTCCCTCGACCTTCCGGTTCGAACTCGTTTTTCCAACCCCCCCCCCCCTCTCACCTCCCCCGGCTCCACGATTTCCATTTCCAGCCGATGGTGTCGTGTTACGCGACCACCACACAACCGGCTTCGATGTAATGTTGGCACTGTGTCTGTCGTTGATAGATTTCGCCGATTGCGGCTGATGCCCAGCGGTGGAACGGGGGTAAGGTGGCCCATTTTTCCCAGCTACCCACCGAACAAAACGGTCCCGCGGTTTGTCGACTTTCCATCGCCTTCCGTGGCTACCAAGCGGAAAATCGATGTCCACATACGCAATCGAACCACTTTTTCGACGATCTCGGTCTCGGTCGCTAGGGAAATTCTCACTCCTCACACACACACATACAGAGCCCGGCGTGTCAGCGTCGATTCGATAACGTTCCGTTGAGCAGTGCGTGAAATGTTGGCATTTTCACGACCATCCCTCGGCTCCGTCGGAGGTTGATTTGTTACTACGCACCCCGACGACGATGACGTCCCAGAATTGCCCCGTTCCCTCGGTCGTATCCGTTTTTCGGCTCATTTTACGATCCCCCTCCTCTTCTCCAACCCATTTTCGGTAGGATATCCTTCCGCCTGAACTCTGCCTAAACCATTCGAGTGTTTGTGGGTGTGTTTTACGCGTGTGCATCCATCCTTGGCTGGGATCAATAAGTGGCTTGCTTATGGAACGGAACGACAAACCCGGCGAGGTATGGCGCCCTGGTGGTGATGAGGAAACACACATGGATGGATCAAGCAGTAGCTAAAGCTGCCTATATATGGATCAAACAAGCAGCAGACCGTCCGAGGCAAAGGCACTAATTCCGGTGGAAATCTGTATTTTACGATCGGTGCAAGGAACATTTTATTGCCTCGGCACGAACATCTTCGGCACAGATGAGCCACCGCGAGCCATGTTAACCCTCCGGTGGGGAAAGGCCTCGACCCTCATGGAATATTAAGGGCAGATTAGTTGGAACAGCATTAGCCTGACCGGTGGACCTTCATTTTCGGCGTACTATTAATACGTTTGCTCGTTGCACGCATTTTGACCTTTTATTAACGCATCCAGAAGCAATTTATTTGTAAATAATAGATTTATAACAAAATAAGCACTGACTTACAGGAAAATGAACGTGTACATCGTTGTAAGATGGCTTTCGTAAGGTTGTAATTTATTCTCGTTCAACCGGTGCGAGCGATTATCGGTAACAAAATGGGTTTGGTCCGTCAGTTCACCGACTTTACCGATTTACGCAGAAAGGAAGAAAGACACGGAGCAGTTTTCCGTAAAAATCCGATTGATCACGACGAGCAGTCGCAGCTGACGCCCTCCGGAAGCAGCACACCTTTCCCCGCGTCAAGCAGACACTGGGGGGAGGAATTTATTTTAATAACAACGAAAGCCCCATAAATTGTGTTTAATTACTACTTCCCGTTGGACTTTCGCCGGGAGACAGTCTGGTCGGAATCGGGCCATAAAGCTCAATAAGTAAGCAAGGGGGTTTTCCTTTCGGCGCGACGGTTCGATTTTCTCGCACGCGCGGCACTTGGTCGGCTCATTATGGCCCACGGGCCGCGCCACATTGCGGAAAATGGGGAAAATTTATCGCCCCCACAGACAAATGGGTATTTATTACCGGGCACGAAATTCACCTTTGCCAGCCGGGCAACAAGAAAAGTCTGCGAACGGGGAAAACTCATTCGCGTCGTAAGTGTTTAACTTTCGGGCGACAACTGTGGCCGCCAGAGGTTGTTTTTCATTTCCTACCGATGTTTTATTTTCTTCGGTGACGGAGAATGTGGAAATCTTTGGCTGTTTGTAGAGTTTCTTTCGTTACCAACAATGTGGATTTTGCGATTTATTCACTTCAAACAAAACAGCCCGTTGGAATAATGTTCTTTAGTTAGAATTTAAGCCTCTTTGTTGGTGAACATTATTAATTTGCGTCTCATTTAGGAAAACAAATAAAAGGAGTTTTATTGCGTTTTAGAATTTTAATTTCTCAACCAACGGAATCCGCTTGGCGACTCGAAGAGTCCACGAGATGGTTACGTTCCTTCAGGATTGTTCTCGTTACTTGCACCATTGGAGAACCATTAAAACATTAACACGAGACTGTGGCTAAAGGGAACGGCAAATGTGCGCCGTTTCGGTGAAGCACGCAATCAATTTTTGTTAAACACAACCCGTACGCCTTTCATCTGGCTGGCGGTAATAATTAAAATGCGAGAAAAATCCACTTCCATCCAGAAGAAGCAAGAAAAACGAACGGAATCGATACGGTGGGATGAAACATGAAACAATCCGTCGACCAGCGCCCATCAAAGCGCACAACTGACGCGTGCAAATGGTTTCGAAATACAAAAACAGGATGAGCGCACCCGCTCGGGAAAAAGCGCACATTCAAACCAGACATTGCGAGGGAACATTGGGAAGCTAGGGAGGAAAATCGTCCGAGTTCACCGAAATGGAAGCTGGTTGAGGGATGTTGTTAATTTTTGTTTTGTTTCTTTTTTTTCACTTCCCGGCTGTAACTATTTTGTTTTCCACTTGTGCAGCAGCTTTCCATTAGCTAGACAACATTGCCAACCGCCCCTTGCACGGCACTTAATGGGGCACGGGCGCGTTTTTCGCATCAGCTCCGCAAAACAACGGAATGAAACCGTTGATTGAAAATTCACATTCCGGGAAAATATTGAATCCCACCAATGGTGGATCAAACCAAACCCCCGTCCCAGATCATCATCCGCCAGGCTTTACGAATGTTACATCGGGAAAACATGGAATACAAGCCGAACACACACATGCACTCACACAAGCACCTACACATTTTCCATTAAGGGGAAACACTCATCTCGGCAGTCGGATGTTACCTCGACGGCATCGATGCCGATCTCGGTTGATTTGTTTTCCCTGCCCCACGCCGGGCCGGGAAATGGAGAGAAGAGAAAGCAAACCAAAAACAAGAATCACTCTCTCTCTCTCTCGTTCTCACTCTCATTGGCGGCGCATCAGACGGAACGGAAGGAGAATCAATTCAACCCTGAGCCGATCGTCCTCCGGTTCGTTCCGATACGGGGTATTTGGGGCTGGGCAAAAATAGATTTCCCAACCAGTCGATTCCAATCAGCTGTAATTTGGTTCGAATTCCGGACGTTCGATAGCCGACCACCTTGCACCCCCTCCCCGTTATGCCGTTTCCGGTAGCACACCAAAGTGTGATGGTGTGCGGGAAAAACTCGATCGCAAACTAGACCCATTGTCTGCTGTTAGTTTTGGTTCATTGATTTGTTATTCTGGGATTCCACACGTCGTTTTCCGCCCATTCCGCAATTCCTCTCTGTAAAATGATAAAAGGTGAAGAAAAAACACACACAAAATTACGTGAAACATTGACAAATAGCAATAATTTGCGTGTGTGGGAACATCGGATCGGAAGTTCGATCCAGCAAAACGGCAAAAGGCGTGAGGGAAAAACTTTCAATCGTTCGTGTGTGCGTTCGTGTGTGTGTGTGCATTTAGTTGACGAAAATGACCCATTGTTTTTCCAGCTGGAACTTGAGCTGTCAGTGTGCCAGCGAACAGCGAACGACGGAAATTGTGCTTGCTGTGCGGAAACCGGAGTCGAGAGTTTAGAGTGCGTCAAGTGAGTTCTGTGCAGTGTCCGTTGCATACCTTGCGGGCGCAGATAGTGAAACAAGGACGTGGACTTAGCGTGCGGTGCATCAGAATGAGTGCGTTCGAGGACGGATTGGTTCGCTGAGAGTGGGCGAACCCTATGGCCGCTTGGACCGACGACTTGGACGCCCCAAGTGTCCCAGCTCCAGCGGAACTGACTTGAGCGCGTACGCCCTCGCCGAACGAGTGAACGAGTTGGAGTCGGAGTGCGAGTCCGAGTGCGTGTGAGCGGAGTGCGTGCGTGGCCGGGCGAGAGAGAGTGAGAGAGAGAGGAAGAGAGAGAGAGGCGCCTCTGGTGCCGTGCGGCAAGAGGAAGTTTAGCAGCAGCCAAAATTCGCCAAACCAGCTAGCTTGAATGAGTAACAGTGCGATGGTGGCCGTGGCGATCTGCTGTATACTGGTGCTGCTGGCCGTGTTCATCGTGCTGATCATAGTGGTCGGTTCGACGATGGGCGAACCGAAGTGAGATAAGCTCCAACTGGGGCCCGGACACTTCGCCGATGGATAGCCAAGGCCCCCCGGCTGTTAGAATCTGGACGGATTTTGTTCCACCGCCGCTGCCGATGCTCCCGCCGCCGATGGCTCCCGCAGCCGCCGCGGCATCGTGGGAGGCGACCACAGCAGGCGCGCTCATCATACCTCCCATCGTCGTCGCTATCACCTCCACCACCAACTCCAACTCCACCAGCAGGAGCAGCAACACAACCAAGAACACCACCAACACGCGAGGCGGCAGGATGACGTTCGGGAGCTGTCGCACCAACCGCTCCGGCGTCCTTGCGGTGGGTGGAGGGACCCACTAGAGAGCGTGTGGGTGTGTGTGTGGGTGTGTGAAACGAAAGGAAAATCGGCGCGTTACGCCATCGGAGACGGTAGAACCATGGCGTAACGGTGTGAAAATGCAACTCCCAGGCGTGCAACGCAACGTTAGAAGCGCGAGTACTCCTAAACAATAAACCCCGGGCACAGAACCTCCAACCAGCACCACCGGCAAGGCAAGGGATTGGGAGGGGGAAAAGCGAGCTTGGTGAAGACATTTGGCAACATCAGAGAACAACAACAAAAACGCACAGCATCTCCTCGTGCAGAAACTCCCTGCCCAGAGCAACCAGGGACAGGGCTCGGTTCGGAACGCTCCAGGATCGCCAGCAATCAGGAGTCGTGAAAATCTCAAACAATCTTTCTCCCGTGTGTCGGGCTTTTCCCGTTCTTCGATTAACTTTCCTCAACTGTCGCCTGAACAGACATAAACTTCAAGTAATGATCACTCCCGATCACTCAATTGTAAGGCTTGTCCTTTCAAGGCTATCCCCCTGCTTCGGTGAAAATGTTGAAGGTTTTCCCTCGTCTGCACTCTTAGCGGAAATAGTGTTTAGAAAACTGATTTCATTAAACAAAAACGAACAACCCTCGAACGCTTGTTGCACCGCCCAGCACTGCTCTCGAGAACAACCACGAGCACTGCACACACACACAAAACACGCACACACACGTGCTCTCTTTCCTTCACTCTCTTTCACACACTAGCACCCAACACACACACATACACAACACATATAAGCGAAGCTCATCTATCACGCAGGACATCACAGAGCACACACGAAAACGAGCATGGAATAAAATCTTGTACACCAATTCTACACAGCCGTCTTTGAGGGGGGCCACAAAACAGCACAACAACAACAAGTAATGAAAGAAAACAAAACGAACACGCAAAAGGAAGAAGAAAAGAAGAAGAAGAAGAAGAGAGGAGAGAAAAACGCTAGTCTTACGAAACTTCTAGAGAAAACTTTAACAACCAATCAAAAACTTGACGAAACATGTTTCACGAAGGGCGAATTTACGAGCGCACCTTGCACGAAATCACAAACACGTTGCTATCTAGAACTCACCTTAACTTAAATGCTACTTATACTTACTTAACGAATGGAAAACCAACCAACAAAAACAAAACAAAACAAAAAAATGGAGGTAAAAAAAAAGAAAAAAAAGAACACATACTACATACCTAACGAGATTGTAGCGATACCTTAACAGTTGCCCCGATTCGGTGCGCTTGGGCGAACGGACGATGATGCTTTCGAGCCGAATGCACGTGACGGAATGTGTGTGTGTGTGTGAGAGAGACAGAGAGAGAGTAAGAGCGAAACGAGTGAACAGGGCAACGTTTAACCTAGTGTTTTAAGTAGATCACACCACCATCCGGTAGCTTCCAGACATTGAAACGAAAGGTGTGAAGTACGAACAGACAGAATTTCCTGTGAAATGAGCAGTTTAAAGAAAACAAAATTCGAAAAAAATAGTGTTACAAAAAATCAAAAAGGAAAGAACAACTCATAGAATGGATAAACGAATGCGAAAAACAGAAGAGTGCGAAAAGCGCTGTATTAAAATGGGGACATTGGCCGGAAGTTGTACACTGCTGGTGTGAAGCAGACTGTATGCGAAACACATATCGTTTAAAAGCAAGACGGTAGGCTGGACTAGCGGTGTAAGGTATTAAAACTTAATATTAATCATACAAAGCCGGTAAGATGTAAGCGGCATCGAAAAACAATAGAGGGCAATGTTTATCGCTCTCTATCTGAAAATTTAGAAATTAAACCAACCTGTAGGAAAAACGTGCGGCGAACGATAAGGGTTGGTTGAAATGGAAACAAATAGACACAAAAGCATACACACACACAGACACACATACTGACAGAAAATACTATAAACCGGCCCAACCCACCGGTACAAATCAATGAGGATCCAGAGGAACACACGGTTGTCATTATCCTTCTCCAAGGATCATGCGAAAAAGCAGGATCGTCCCGTTACTGTCCGGCGTAGGCTAGGGTGTTTGTTAAAGTTTGTCGTTTTGATAGGGAACTAGGGTAAATCGGGAATTGCTGCGTCCGGGAGGCACAACGAGAAGGAAGGTAGAGCGAGGGGAATGTGGCAAAGGAAACTAGAGTTGGAAAAATATCCAGAAACAAAAGGAAAAAAACATCCTTCCCCCAAGCTCTACATTTTCTTCTGCATACACGTGCTACTGCTGTGGGTGTGTGTGCCAAAAAAAAAAGAAACAAAACAAAAACCGGACACTAGCCGTGCGTAGCCGTGTGGTAGTGTTAGCTGTAGTAGTTATCCATTACTTCCATGTTGTTGTTGGCCAGTTTACCGTTGTTTAATGTGCGCAACAGAATGTAGTTAACAGAACAGCCTTGTTTACCATCGTAACGCATCGAATGCTGAAATAAACAATACGAAAAAAGAAATGGAAAACCCTATCACAGAAAAGGTAAATAAATGAATCTCTACATCCATGCGGGCGTAAATGGGAGAAAAAACGGGAAAACAAATGAATACAAACAAATAAATTCCGAAACTGACGAACCAACCGGCTGAATAAACAAATATGAAAGATAAATGCACAGGAAAACATAACATGAAGTGAAAGAGAACCAAGAAAGCAACTAATACAATTGGGCAAAGGGAAAAAAGAAGCAAAAACTGACAGATCAAGATGAAGAACGGGGAATATAAAAATCTTTTAGAAAAAGGTAAATCAACTGAGACAATAATCCCTAACAAAACAAAAAACAAGAAAAGGAAAGTAAACACTCTAAACGAACATGCCATCGAAAAGGCGTGACCACCTTGGATTAATTTTACTCACACCGCACTAAATGTGCCCCATGGATTGACTGACTGACACCCAATGACAAGTGGGATTTTCCCGACACTCGCTTTCCGCGCTTGCTTCGATGAAATGATTCAAGGACATTTCGTGTTAATGGCACTTGGTAGCGGTGATGGTGGTGGGTCATTAGCCGTAAGTTCCGGCAACTGGCAGCCATCCTTAATTAACTCGCCGATAACACTCAGTGCCCTTTCGAGCGTTTCGCTCGGTTTCGGTGGCTTGAAGGAGGCAGAAACACATTAATTATCAATCAAAATTCGCGGTCGGTACGCTTAGGCAATGGAAAATTTTTCCAGCGACCAACACACAGAACCCGGTGGTGGCTTGTGGTTTCAATTTTCCGCTTTGGGTCTACACAACACCGGGCGGAAGCGTTCATCCAGGTCAGGAACAATTTTTCCGGGTGCATCCGCTCGAAGCAGTGCCGAGCGAAACCTTAGCTCGCCTTTGCCGATGGAAATCGATTGTGTCCTTGCGCCCGAAACTGTGTAATCAGATCAAAGTGAGGTTGTCAATTAGGGTAGAAATGTGCTCGGTGAGGGAGTGCAAGCGGGACGGCACGATGTGACAGCTTTGGACGGCTTCTTCCGGCTTCCGGCGGTGCGAATCTTTCCGTGCCGAGAGTGACATCGTTCCGATACGGTGCCGTTGATAAGACAAGATTTCCCAGAAGGTCGTTTTATGCGGGTCCTATTCGTCTTCGTTGACCCGAAGGCGAGCAATTATTCTTCCCCCACCAGCAAATGGAGAGGAAAGTTTTCCACGGAATTGAATTGAACAAAATTTCCTTTTTTCATCTTGAGAGCTCTGAACTAACGCCTTGTTCCTATCCTTGGTTCTTATAAATCGCAAATCAGTATTCAATCCGTGCAGTGTCTGTGAAAAGAAGATTTTATGAAATTTCACAAATGAGATAAGGAGTTATGGAACGAACTTCTGTGCTCAAAATCCACTTACCACCGAAAGCACATTGTGTGTGTTGGTACATCACGGATTGTAAGACGCTAAAGTTTGATTTGTTTACTATCCTTTGCTTTCAATCCACCGAACGTCGGGCAGATAATTCAACCTCCCACGGCTCGGTACTTCCTGGGAAACTTCTGTCCAGTGGTGCATGGATTGCGATAAATTTAAGAACCCCTTTTTTCATTTTTCTTCACCGGGGCTTTCACCGAAACTTAAAAGTTGGTGCGTTGTTTCCGTGCACTTCATCCGCACGCGGAAAACTTGGCGCAATAGTTTTCGTTCCAATAATATTCCTCCCATCGTGGAACCATACACACACACACACACATACACACAAGTGAAAACAATCGCAGTAGGAAGAAATTCCTAATTGAAACCCGAGATGAACCGTTCGCCATTCATGAGGAATTTAACAATCGCCTTTTCTCTCCCCGATTTTCTCAAGCTTTGATTGTCTGTTTTTTTTTCGCCCTTCGCCAATTCGGTCCAAAGGATGGCATGGGAAGGATTAAAAATACTGTAGCATCCAAACGCCCTTCCCACGGCCATCCCGTATCGAGTTTCAAGCCTCCCATTTCCCATTTCCAAGTTCGATCAAATTAAAACCCCATTATCGATTGGCACGAAACGGTCGCCTTGGGGGAAATATGCATCGAGTGTTGTCGGAGGACTGGGACAAGCGGGTTGGTAGCTTCCATAGGGAACGGAGGGGTGGAGCAACGATTGCTCCTTTTTTCTGCATTCCTCTGCATTCCTGCAAATGGCAACGGAGGATCGTGTGATGCTGATAGAGCCCAGCTTCTCATTCACTGAAGAGCCATCGATGGGCTCTGTCTTTAGATGTGTGTGTGTGTGTGTACGTGTTCCTCTAACGTGAAAGCACGTGAATCGGGACAGAGGATGCCCGTTGCGTCGTATTAACGACATTTCTGTTACATCGCCGTTTCACATCCGCTGCTCGAGGCTGCGAAGGGCGAAAAAGGAGAGGGAATAGTTTGGCCCAGTTTAGTGCGTGTGAGTGTGTGTAAGTGTGACTAAAATTCCAACTCCTGAACCACTGCCTCACCTCTTTTCCCGCGGCTGGAACTCGGCATCGTGCCGTAGATGCAGCGATTGCACACACATTTGTTCACTCAGTAACTCGGAATGTCCTTTTTTCACTTTTCCGTTCATCACCTCTTAACATTCTCCTTTCTCAGTCTCGTTTACTGTTTCCCTCGGTTAAAGTACGTCGCTGTAAGGATGGCGTATTTTGGGCCATACCGTTTTGCACCTTCACTTCCGCCCATAGTTTTCCCCAACGTCCATTTTCCCGGGACCTTGGTTTGCTCATTCGCGTCCTGTTTGCAGACGCTGCACCCTAAGAATAGAATGCACTTTTGAAGCTGGGTCCATTGTTCTGCAAAATCGTGCAGCGATCATAAAGCATCCTTTTGCCGCGTCCTTTGTCCTTTGCCTCAGCTCTCCCTTCCCGTGGCTCCTTGTCAGGTATGACCATTTTTTTGCAAATGGTTGATTTCCTTGTCACTTTTCCGCCAATCCTTTTGTTGCCTTTTTTGTGATATTTTTAATTCGCGCATTTTCTCTTCTCTTTGCGCTTTCCGGATGGCTTTCCGTTCCGCTCGACTTGTTTGTTTCCACAACGGATACGGTCCGTATGTGTGTGTTTGCTTAGCGCCTTTCCGGCGCCTTATTATCCGGGGCCATGTTTCTAGGCCGGGCGCTTATCGCGAACACACGACGAGTGTAATCGAGGGAAAAATACCAACACATGTGTGTGTGTATGTGCGCCTCGCTTCAACCATCGACAAGACGTTTTACCCTGGCAAAGGCGGAGCGGAGTGGTGCAACTGCAACTGCTCTTTTGTTGCAGCCACTTCAACTGTCAAACGATTGTGGCCTGGAAAGTGCCTCCAACCCGGCCGTGCTCTTGACTAGGCCCCATTTTCTTGACGTGTTCAAGGTTGCTTCGAGGCGAAAGGGGTTGGATTGGGGGTGAGTTACGTATCTTCTTCACCCGATGCAAATTACATACAGCCTCCCGGACCGAAGCATGGGGGAGGTGGTAATTAATGTTGCTTCGAATGCACACTGCACGCGCTCGTGGTAGACAACAGCTCGAGAGTCCTTCCGTCTTCCATACACACTCACACACATGTCACATACGTCACACGACCTTGAATGGAAAGTTCTTGCAAAATCAACGATGTGAGTTGGCAGATGCTGTTCCTGCGCTTCGTGATGTCTCAATCCCTTTTTTCGAGTCCACCATCCATCGAAAGCATTAGAAGATTGCTTTTGGAGCTCATTATTAAATCACAAACGAACGCGAAACACTTGGCAACGTGTTGGAGGAGCCTAATTGTAGTGCATTGGAGCCCGGAAATTGTACGGGAATGTTCCAGGCAATGCATAATTTGACGCCCGATTTGGCAACAAATGAACCGTTTACTTTCCCATCAGTGGAAAGTGCTTCACTTTGTTAAATTTCGAATTAATTGACATCCCTGCCTTTTCGTTCCTTGAGTTCGTTCGAAGTGTGAGGAAAGTGAACTAAAATACTCTTCATGAATTGAGTGACGTAGGACTGATAGACAAAACCCTTTCCGATTTCGACGGACCAAACCGTTTTCTCATTTTAGACTATTTGAAACCAGTCAAAACAAGTTACAAAACGGTTTGTAAAGTACACCAAAGTAAAGTACACACCGGTGCGATACTTTGTGGGAGATAAGAGAAGAATACATTGATAAACTATTGGACAAACCCACCAGACGAGCGCGTTACGAAAAATAAAAGATATAAACAAAACAAAACAACAGGAAATAGTGAACGGAACAAGACACTTTTATTGCAACCAGAATTACTGCAGAGAACCATAGAATTATATCATGTTGAACCATATTTACACTGATTACCGAACGATGTACGAAAAACCGAAAGGTGAAAAGAGCAGCAACGCAGGCAAATAGTTAAACATTGTATCTACACATGGATGTTTTTAATGGATAACAGTTGAATGTATCATTGTCTCAAGGATTTAGTAAAACTCGATCGTGGCACACCAAAGGAGGGAAACGACAGGCACGAAAGGGTGACAGTGTAGCAGAACAAATAAGTTAAAATTAAACACGAACAGAACAGTATAACACCCCAATACACTCCGCAACCCGATCATGTAGTTGATGCGAACCATCATGTCTGTGTGTCAGTAGTAGTGGTAAGTTATTCTATTACCTGTTTGCTCAACCCAGCACTAGCGCCGTAAGCAGAAACAAAGAAAAAACAAAGAAAATGAAAAGAAAAACCAACACACACACACGCGCGCGTTGCGGACACGACACTGGAAAGAACAAGAAAGAAAAACTAGAACAAACAAACAAACAAACAAACAACAAAGCAAGTGTTACGATTGAAACCAATCGGTGGCGGAACGCGGAAGAACAGTGGATCACATTTTAACAAATCCGTTCGCAGCCAAGAAAGTCCCGAATGAGTGAATGTTCGATGCGTTCCGATTGGTGCAATTGATGAAGAATAATAAAAGAAAGTTAAACAGTAATCGTTAAACCGTGCTCGTCTTTTTTTATGATGTTCTCAAACTGAAACTACTTTTCTTGTTTACTGGCGAAACTCTTTCCGTTTGATGGCGTGAGACATTTTATTTCGGATTATTTTACCATTGCTTTCTGGGTTCATGAGGTAACGTTTCGAACGTCCCAAACTGCTGGTCATACTTTCGGAAATAATAGAAACAAATCAGGACTAGAAAAAAAGACTTGCGTCCCTTAGTCATCCGCATCATCCTTTCTCTCGTCCTGATGAAGATAGAGGAAAACAATAGCGAACCATACCGTGACTCC
>KE525302.1:828113-841252 GCA_000441895.2 Anopheles sinensis | reverse complement strand
CGATTGAAATTAAGCCTTTCGAGCACCGAAAGGGCTGCTAGCTCAAGGGAAAGTGCACGTGCAGTGACTTATCAGACGCAGTATGCCCTGACGGAGTCATATCAGATGTTCGTTTGCATGCAAAAAAGGGCTTCGGAAGAAGCAAAATGTTTGACACATACAAGCGCCAGGGAGGGAGGAAAAAACGGGTCCGAACTCTACTCACCTTACACTGGCTCTGGTCCATGGAACAAGGACAGCTTTCCGACTGACTCCCCAACATCGATGGGAAACCCATCATCCGACGCCATTCGCTTTCGAAACGGACAACTTCTCGATTTGTTTGTGTGCGTGTGTTTCGAGTGCTTGTGTGTGCTTGTGTGTGCTGGGCCCTATCGTGATGTTGCTCCGGAAGCATCCGCCGGGAGATAAATCGACACAGTGTGCAGAAGACGTGCATCTCCGTGTCGGCCACGGCCTTAGTGACAGTTCAGCTGCTGCCCTTTCAATGCTGAGAAGTGACGTGGAAAATGAGAAGAGGGTGTAAATCGACTGCCCGAGTGGCGGCCGTCAGCTAGCGCAGATGATAGACCAACCAGGTCCGGCCAGTTCGTACCATTTCTACCACACCAAGCTACCATGTTGACTGAGATGGTTAAATTTTCATACCAGTTTTCCGTTCCTGATGTGACTTCATGAGGGAAGCCGTGTTTTATTTTCTCATTCAATTCCATTCCCGGACGGACACACACACAAAAGCAAATGGACCTACAGCAATACGACCTACAATAACTCAACCGTCCCGAATCGGGCGTTGCTCGGACAGACAACCTCGAAGGACGCCGTAACCCACGTCAACGGTTTCTAATCACAATCGATGCCATTTCCTTGGGACTTCGCACAATCTTTGCCTCGGTTAACTCTTGGCCGGAGCGGTGATGCAGGAAGGGAGGGTTGTTAGCGAATCGTCGAGGACCTTTTACGGAAAAGATTGCCTCCCTTTGCCTCCCTTTTCGGCCCTCTCCGGAAGCACGTTTTAGTCGGATTGAAGGTGCACTTTTCTCATCGTTCCTTTTTCTTGCCTAATCTTTTTCCCCCCGAATCCTTGACGACGCTTTCAAGTTTTTCGCACTCAATCTCCCACGCCAGGGAACGCACCGATGAGACATGGATTTAAACGTAGCAACCATCGTTTGTGTGTGTGTTTTTGCCCTTTCGAAACTTCTATCCTCACGTGCAAGTGATCTTTCTTTTCGCCGAAGGTTCGCCCGATAAAGCATAAACATAAAAGAAAATAAAATAAACCGATGAAGCAAGGGTGGGAACCTAAGTGAAGAAGGCACAAGTAAAAGGATACTCCAATCTAAAAAGAAACGGGAAGTGAAGATGTGTGCGTGTCTGGAAAACCGGTCGGGCGTTTCAATGGACGCGGGATTAGAAATTTTTAATCGAATCAAGATTAACTTTCTTCCAAACAACAATCAATCGAACGGAAACGTGTCCACAATGGCCCGCATGAAGGGTAGGGGGGACAGCGGGTCAGAGGCGTATAATTTTTGTTTTCTTTTCCCCCTTTTAAAAGCGTGCCCAAAGCGTGCCTCGAAGCTGCTTTATAGCTGAAACGAGATTAAACGAACGGAACACAAAAAAAAGGGAAAGTGGATTCGGTACAGTAATTTATTATCGCCAATTCACCGCCGTGGTATTTTTCATTTTCATTTTCCATCGACCGATCAAGGAGGTTCCATCGCGTTCGTCGATTGTTTCCCGATTGTGCCCTTCTCACGGATTCGACTTTGGAGGTAGCAATTTTATTAATGACTTTACTTTCTCACTTTCTTCTCTGTCATTTCAGGTAAGTCGCGGTTCGGAAAAAAAGAAAAACCAACCAAACACCCATACACCGGACGTCGTGTTTTGCAGTACACGAACGAGTAGTGTTATTTGAAACTCTACGCATCACTCCGCATCTGGATGAACTCCTCGCATCGTCACATTTTATCAGCGTTTTGTCTTGTCTTGTCGCAATGGTTTTAATCTTTGTACTTTGGTTTGATTGAACGATCGGTTTTATGTTTCATTTTTCTTTCTTTCAACATTTCAAACAAGGAACGTCATGTAAAATACGGCGTGCAGACAGTGGCATTGTTGGCACATTCAAAAATATGTTTCCCTACCTCAAGCAAGCTCAGAAAAAGAAGGTGAAAATGTGGTGAAAATTTCGTAAAACATATTAGCATCCGCAAACAAATGCTATTGGTTTGTATGCTTGAAACACATACGCGCTTACAACCGCATATCAACGCATATGTTCATGTGAGCGTGTTTCGTGAGGGATTCGCCATTATTGCCGACCTTTTGCCACAAATAAATCTTCCACTTCCACCCGGTTGTGGGACGATGTTTTGATGTTCGTTTGGTTTTCAACATCCGCTTTTGGGGCGTTTTGTGGCTTTCTACTCGCTCGGAGGACCTCGGAGCACTCTCTCCTCTACCCGCCGGAAAAAAAGCCACCGGCAATTGTTTCGTGCAGTGCCAGGGCAACTTCGAAGTACAGCATTCTTGTATTTACCCCGCGAAGCCCGCAAATAGAAACAAAACAAAAACTTGCTCAGGTATTTTAGGGTACGGGAAATTTGTTTATTGAAATATTTTACTGTCAGCGGAGGGCTGGGATGATGTTTTATTTGTTGTTCGTTTCCGCCACATAACGTACGGCTTTGCATATGGAGTGCGTGCGTACATTTTTATTCTGTGGGCTTGAAACTCTCTCCCCAGCCTACTTCCGGTCGGTTTCGGGTACACGTGAGTCCTAAAAACGGACCCCAAAAAGCAACCATTCCTGGTGGTTTTTTATTCCGCTGGCAAAGGTCGACCAACCAACCAACCGGTGGTGCCCTTTTTCCAACACGGCTTGAACCGGGACGGACGGACGGACGGACTTTTCACGAATGAAGTGTAAAACAATTCGTTGACTTGTTTCTTTCTGCAGCATATGCCTTTTCGTTTCTATTTTTGATGTTTCCGTGAAACATTTACATCCGCGAATCACGTTTTGCGATGATGAATGTGGCACATGGTTGGGGTGCACAATGTTTCGTTTACCCTACAGCAGAAATTTTTGGTGGGTTTTTCCGCTTCCACCCTCCTCGGCACAGGTACATTGTGGCTTTAAACAGACGTTGTTGTTTTATTTCTATAAAATTAATGCCATTTGAACGACGGGATGTGACTTTGCAAACCAAAACCATTCCATCCATCACCGAAATGGGTCCCCCAACTTACGTGCGGTATTTATTTTGTCCTCCAATCTGTGCTCTATCGGCACGAAATGCAACACATCCATCATGGTAAATAAACACCTGTCATAATGGTGCGAAAAAATTACCATCATTTCAATCAACTGTGGTTCGTGGGCTGTTCCGGTTCAATTTTCCACCTGACCAACCAACCTTTCGATGCCCGCTTAGCTTAAGGAGCAAGGGGAGTGGAAATGGTGACTTGAGGGAACTTTAATTTTCACCTGCAGAAGCAACTGACCCACATCACGCATGATCTTTCTCGTGGCTTTTTCCAACGAGTCCCTTAGAAGCTGAACCCGAAAAGCCCCGCAAGGTTTGACTCGTGACATTGTCAGTTTTCGATTGATTAACATTAATTATTCACGAGACCTCGGGTTCGTGTGTATCACACTTTGAGAGGGCGGTCAGTGATGACTCCGTCGAGGTGAAAGTAAATAATGAAGCTCGGCCGATTGGGAGAGTTTGGGAGGCCTAATTTGACCCACTTTTCGATCGGTGTGTCTCCTCGATCCCCGAACGGGGGAGCAATGTTGATTGAATTTAAATTATTTAAACGATTTGCTGCCATTCCCCTCCCAACGGGAAAAGTTGTTTTCAACTAATTTCCATGTGTTAGACAAGCGTGGGTATGATTCGAGAGTTGTTGGTAGAAGTTTAATTGGCCCCCTTTCACCTCCAATACTATCGACGCAATTTGAAAGTCACTGTAAAGTTCGTAACATCAGCATGATTTCATTAATTTTTCTACAATCTTTTCTTTCGTTACGAGCATGTTCTTGTAGAAAAACTCATTTTTGGAATCTCGTTCTAACCTGAACCTCAGCAGCGAAGTAGAAAAGTGTTTCAAAAATTGTTGTAACCCAAACCGAGCGCCAACTTTCCACCCTCCCAAACCGAACACAGTTCAGCGCCGCACCGGGAGGGAGGAAAAATCTTCCGGTTTTAATTACTTCTGCTTGCCAGATGCCAAAGCCAACCAGGTCGGTCGGCGTAAGATTATTAATAAACCCCGGGCGTTTCGAGCATCGGCATCGTTAAATTATTATACTTTCCACCACCACCATCACAAAAGTTGCCGTCCGGAAAGTCGAGCGCTAGTTTTGCGGGCGTTCTTGAAATTGTTCACTTTCAAGGAAAACTCGCCAAGTGGAATGTGCTTGGTTTGGGGGGAATGGGGGTAACGGACATTTAGCACTCGATAAAATCGTTCCGATCGGTGTGGGACGATTTGTGCTGCAGTTTCTGAACTCCTTTCCGATTCGGTTGCGCTGTACAAGTTCATGGAAAATTCCGAGCGTAACGCCGCGGTCCGTAGTCAAAACACTGAAACATTCGCATGGATTTTCGACCACTAAACAAATCGTTCGAATTGGTGCTGAGTCTCCCTGTGGGTGGCAATTAAAATAGTTTCAAATGCGATTTTAATTGCATCGTCGAGTGGGAGGCCGTTCGAAAGGAAAACCCAATTAACTCGGGTAGTGTGACCTTTTGGCGTTTCGTCAGTGTTTGGGTATCATTTTTCATTTCGAATATTCCCTCAATATGCCAGGCAAGATGGAAAACGATAGAAAGAGAAAGGGTGACTGCTTGGGATTGGCTTCCAATGGGTGTTGTTTTCTTCGGTAGCTATTTCTTTTAGCCGGTTTCGTTCCGAATACCGAAAGCACCGAAAACGCTCTACCTTTCTACCCATCTAGTCCCAAAGATGAAGCGTGGAAAAGAAACCTCGAGTTGGGAATAACAATTTGCTCGCGTTGGCTCGTCCAATGCGTCTTTTTCCTTTCGCCGAGACAGTTGTGAAATATCGCACCACCAATCACGCGCGTGCAACATCTGCCAGGAGATCCACCCTCGATCACACATTCAACCGTCACCTTGTTGACATGTCTGGTGGAAGCTTCGGGCGTGCAACAAAGAAAAATGTCTCACACGCTTGCCATCGTTTTCCAGTTCGAGATTCTCTCGAGTTTGAGTGGAGAATCCAAAGAAAGAAAAACCTCCAAACACACACGCACACTGGCTGGGGGGACGTGTGAGTGTGTTGTCTAATTTGAATATAAATGACATCCCGATTCCGACACAAAATTTTCCACCCAACCCGATGGAAACGCCTGAGGGCTTTCGTAACGGATGGTGGCGTGGAGGAGTTTGATTGTCACTGAATAATCATCCCGCACACATCCCGTCGGAAAACATTCATCCTCGATGGGCCGCGATGGACGGGAGCGAGGAGGCGTGTGGCGGAAAGAGAGGAGGGACCAACAATCAGGGCCAGAAGGCGAACACTTCCTGGCTGGCGAACGCAGGAAAGGGCAATTTAAGTTCCATCATAAATTGTTCCGGCGTACTCCGACGGTGGAAAGTGAGCGATGGTTGAAAACAAATGGTGCGCGGGCGGGGGGAACTTCGTGCGTGGAAAACTTTTTCCCACCAACTGCCCGCCGGGAAAAGCACCTTTTATTCCGACGCGCATAAACGCTTTCCACGAACGAGCTGATGGGAGTTTTTCCCTCCATCGATGAAGAGCTGTGTACGTATGGGTGGGAGGGTAGGTGGGTGTGTGTGAAGCACAGTTTCCTCTAGCTATTAGCTGCCCACACTGTGACTTACAGCTACCGGGAAAGCGTGGGTTTTTTTTTGACTTCCAATGGACGATAATTAAATTCGCTGCCATCATTTTCAGGCACGGACTGGGAAAAAAGGGAAACACTCTTCCGTTGTGGCCTAATTTTCTGGACGCAAGCCAAAAGCCAGTGCAAGCAAAAAACCAAACGAAGATTATGACCCTAAACCCTCTCCCCTCCAACACAGTCCTTCCTCTTTACCACGAAAACGGGTCGTTGCATACGCTTAACGGATTCACTTCATCTGAAGGCAAACCTGAGTGAAAACAAAAACCCCCCCGCCAAAGCCCGGCTCTACCTTCCCCCGTTCATTAGCTCCATCGTTGGCTTTAGAGGCAGGGTTTTTGGGCCCAAATGAAAAGACTTTTCCCGCCCCAAACTGTCCGGGATCCTCCTTTTCCCGATGCAATCCGAGCCACCGCGTGAATGCTTTTTGTTTCGTGTTTGTGTGGGGTTTTTTGTTGTGTGTTTTTGGGCACCGGAGTGTGTGAATTATGATAAATATCCCGGCAATCGCTGGCGAACATTCGGGATTACGTGTGGATTAAGTGATTTACGGGCGAAGCCACTGGTTCGGGTGCGCGAGAGGACGCATTACGGTTTCATTATTATGGCCGGCGGTAGCTTCCCACGGGGCGGGGTTTTCCGAGCGCTGTGAGACGGCCCGTTGTTTGTGTTTGCGAGCATTTTATCCTTTCAAACAAACAAAACACAAAACACCGGCCTTCGTTTCGTTCCCACGGAAGAGCGATGGAAAACCACCGGAAAAGGGGAGAAGCTTAAATGATTAACCTTCATCCTTCACCGGGAATGAACCTCATGCGGAAATGCAAGGCAGCGAGCGAGTAGGGTTCGGAAAAGTTGGGCCGTCGGTAGATACGACATCATTTGCATTTTTGCTAAAGCACGCCTTAAGGGAAGGGATTTTCCCGCCCCACAGCCGGGGGCAGACCCTCTCTTCCGTGGCGTTATGGATTTTCAATTAGAAGTTTATTACCGATGCCTTTCCCATTCGTTCGGGAAAAACATACTCACACATGCACATGGCAATCGAAGTTGCCCAGCGAGCCCTGGAAAGTTGGTTTAATATTAAAATGGCTGCCATCCGTGGTGCCTGGTGGTGGAAAATCCCCGAAACTCAGCCATTTCCCGTTTGCGCTGAGCCGAGCTTAAAGTGACAAGGTTTCGGTTGAATTTGGAATTGAATTATCCGCTTCCCATTTTTCCACCCGGTGGTGTGGGGATGATTTGATGAAAATTGGGAAAACGGTATCGTAATTATGGAAATGGAATGGACTCGTTCCGACGGTCAAGAGGTCATCGAATAGGTGGGCAAGGTGGAAAATACCCTCCCGAATGAAAACCCACAACGGACGGTTCCGGTTTCCACTGACCCAAGGAGGCTAGAGAAGTAAGAACACACACACACAGACAGACAGAGGCACTCACCAAAATTTCCCTAGACCGAACGATATTACGTGAGGTTAATTCAATTTTCCAAAAAGCAGCAGGTGCCCCCGATGAAGTTCGCTGAAAATGGCTGCCCCCACCCTTCGACGCGCCCGCCTGTCGATATGGTGGGAAAAGTTTTCGCAGTTCGCAGGCAAAACGTCACCAACGTTGGAAGGCCACCCGTCGGTAGCGAAATTAATATCAATTGCACCATAAAAAACACACACACACACACACAATTTAAGTCCCTTTTTCTCTCTCTCAATCAACGAAACCACTCGTCGGTTCGAAAGCCTGTGAAGGCTGTGCATTTCCATTCCTTTTTATCTCGGAAAAGTTTCATCATGACCGAGGGCGAGCGTCGTTCTTCTTTGGACACGGGCATAATTGCTCCTGTAAGCATTTCCTTCAAGCACCTGAGACAGTTTCTTCGAAAAGGAACACTTTTTACGACGGCGAACCAAGTTAAACTTTTTCCGCAGCTTTCAGCGGCGTTTAAAGTAATGCAAGAAAAATTGAGAGTTTTCAACGTTTTGGAAAAAGTGTGAAATTATGGAAATGATAAATGAGCATTCTTACTAAATAGTTTGATGGACGTTTTCTTGCACACCCAAAAGAGAAGCTCGGAGGTGGATTTATAGAGTTTAAGTTCATACTCTATTTGTAGAGTTTAAATTGATGTGAATTTATTGCAAAGTCTTAATTAAACTTTAAAGTTTGACTAAATACTCCGGGGCAGATCACGAATTTTGATTTCCACGAGGATAATATATTAATCAAATAAAAATACAGGCTGGCCTCGGTTTACGTCGACCTCGGTTTACGTCGTTCGACAGGCCATTCTAAGCTACTTTATAGTTGCGTGCTTTGCTCTTTACTTATACGGTTCAATGCAATTTGTATGACAGAAAAACCGAACTTATAAACGGAAGTCTTGAGTAGATATTATAAACGTAGGAACCATGAACATTTTTGGGCCCCGTCCTCGCTGTCAAAGTCCCATAAGGTGGCGTAAACCAAGGCCGGGCTGTATATTGTAATTTTTCGAAATAAGACAACACACTTGGAAGCATGACAAAGACAACCTTCGCATGCATTTGTGTTTCATGGGGCTGTATCTGTTTTAATCTGTTCAGAAAGCATGAATTGGATAATTTAGAATTATTGATATTGGTTAAAGGGATTTTGTATTACTTGCCATCAATACATTTTCCAATTTAAAACAAACCGATTGTCGATGTTCATAGCAATAAATTGGGCAAACTCACTTGCTTGCTGAGTAGGCCGCCCAATTTGCTTCTATTGGTTACAGCAGGTAAATAACGTAGAAGTCTGTGACAAGATTGAAAAACCAATTAACTTGACGGAAACAAACCCCACGTGTGTCAAACGATGAACCTCGACGCAACGCTGGACAGTGCGGAAGAAGCCCGGTTTCTTAGCAAGATGGGTGGACTGGTGAAACGGTTGGCTCGGTCCGGAGGAGCCCTGGCGCGCTTCTCACAACGCGAGCTCGAGCTGGTGCTGGTGCTCTACTACAAGCTGCTGAAGGCCGACCCTGATGGTGCGGGCGGTTTGGTCTCGCGCCAGCAACTCACTACCGTGCTGGACACGGCGTTCGGCATCACCGATACCGCAACGGTGCGCCGCATCCACGCCGCCCTGGACGGTGGCACCAGCGCTCACGTCACGCCGGAGACCTGGGCCCGCCTGGTGGCGCTGTTCGTGCGTGGTTCGCTGGAGGAGCGCATCCGCCATTGCTACGCCGTTTACGATACCCAGCGGGACGGGCTGATCCGGCGGGACCAGCTGATGGTGCTGCTGCGGGGCTGCGTGCGGCAGGAGGAGGGCGTCGAGGAGGCCGTCAAGGACCTGGTGGACATCGTCACGACCCGGCTCGACCTGGACCGGGACGGGGCGATCTCGTTCGAAGACTTCCGCCAGAGCGTTCTCCAGGAGCCGCTGCTCCTGGAGTGTCTCGGGCAGGCTCTGCCGGATCGCCGGCACGTGGAAGCGTTCGCGATGACCTTCCTCGTCTCCCGGGAGGTGTAAACACCGTGGTTTTCCCTGGACGGGCTCGGCGGGACCGAAATTGTTGCGAACATAAATCAAGCAAGCAGATAAATCTTCGGGGTTGTAAATCGAAAATCGTATAGAAGGATTTTATCATTCTTAGCGTTAGTTAGACCGTCTTCCCGTTTTTTTCCTTTTCGTTCGGTTTAATGTTCGCCTTAGGTTTTCCCGTTTTTTTCCACCTCTTCTGCACACTAAATTTCCGCACCTCACCTAAATTTTCCACGAAGAATAACGCACTCACATACACGTATTACTAAAACGAAGCTCTTCATTCCAACTCTTCTTCCACCCTGTCACCTGTAATTTCCCTCCCTCACCCCACCAAACGCACTCCTCTGACCACCACCACCACCACCAGTGGCATCCGACGGTGCCGTAGAGGACACGAGGCGGGCAAGCGCGTACACGGACGCATCGCGGTCGCGCATCTCGATGGTGCA
Source organism: Anopheles sinensis (assembly GCA_000441895.2). Lineage (NCBI taxonomy): Eukaryota > Metazoa > Arthropoda > Insecta > Diptera > Culicidae > Anopheles > Anopheles sinensis. Next base: position 831,379 of record KE525302.1, on the reverse strand, counting down.
GTATTTGGAGCCTCTGTCGCGGCCCACAAAGGCGCCAAGTATGTTCGTTTCACTATACTCACTCCTTGTGTTTTTGGTTTTCCTTGTTTTCGTTCTTCGTTTGTCGGTTTTTTTTTCGTTCTATTGGTTCTTGTCCTCACTCACCTTCTTGCCACCTCTCTCTCTCACTATCTTCGGCACAATGTTGCTCTATTGCTCTTTCTAACTCTATCTGTTTCTTCCTCCCAACGTTGTTGTTGTTCTTGTTGTTGTTGTTGTTATTCTTTTCTGCCAAGTGTGTTTTTTCTTCGGTAAGCTGGAGCTAGTTTTTCGTTTTCCCCTTTGTTTTGTTCCTCTAATCACGGTTGTTGTTCACTCCACCATTCACTGTTGCTCCTTTTCTGTATATTCATGTGTGTTTGTGTGTTTTTTGTCTGTGCGACGATTGAAAAATGCGATAGATAACAAATCAGCATAATATAACTGCTAAATTTTCGCATTTCATCCTTACCAAACACACACAAACACAGATACTGATGCTGGAATTCCTCGCAAGACATTTCTTATGCGCAACTTTGAAGCTCTTGCTTTCCTCTAAGTAAAACATAATTTCAAGCGAAATATAATAAGTGTCCGAAATATAAATATCACGAGTCGTATTTTTGCATACTTTTTATACATTCATCAGATTCAGTGCTGAATCATTGTATTTCGTAAAGTTGCCTTTAGTTCCTCCAAACAATCAATAACACCCATTACTTGAAGCTTCTAAATCACACCCTTTATATGTGCCTCATAGTTTGGTTTGTTTTTCCAGTAGTTCCTCATAAACCATATCGTTTGTCGTATGCCGTAGTGTTGTTTGTCGTGTAGGCTAGTCACGTTAGAGCGCTTTGCCACACGCAGTGTGCAGCCTTGTATGGGGGCCATGTTTTGTTTAGGCTGACGGGTGGGGTTTAAAATCTTCCTACCAACGTGGTTGTTCAGTTGAAGGGAAGAAAGTATAACGAAACACGCTTCACGATTCGTTTCGGCTGGAGGAAAGGAGGCAGCCACCCTGTCGGTGCCAGTTCCAACCGCCAGCGTAACGTACAAGAGTTTTCAACACACGTTTCCACCCGTGCGGCGCACGTTACGGGAAATCGCTTATTAGCACGTTTTCAATCACCTCACCATCAAGTTCAATTGCACATCACATGCGCTCGCTCAAAACCAACGACGGACGGGGGGGTGGGTTGGGTGAGGCAGGAGGCGGTGGCGGTATTTGGGATGCTGGGGAGGGGACGAACAAGGGCGACAAACGACTCGTTCCCGTTCAAACCATTTTCCACTTGCACTTCCCGTTCGGTTCCGGCTCGGCGCAAAAAGTGCACACCAAGCGTTTCGCCTTTAAAGTAGTAAATGTTTCGTGCTTTCATTCATCCCCTCATGCGGTAGTAGTGTGTATGTAGGAGTTGAGTATATTTTTGGGCTCACAAAAAGGGCCTAAAAGGGCAGCAAATGTGGGCCCTTAAAAGCCCCCCGGTTAATGCAGTTACTCGTAATCGATGGGCTCTGATGGATTTTGCTATCTGTTGTTGGGTTTTCCGTTGGGTTTCTTTTTCGTTGTTGTTGTCGTTGTTGTTTCGTTGGTTTTTTTGCGTTCCTGCCCTGTTGTTTGCATTGTACGGCCACAAACGTATATTTACCCGTGGCCTTTTGGGCTCTCCCGAGCGAGCCGCACTTTCGCATCGTGAAAAAAGTAAAGTGTCACGTCTGTATTTCCCTGTCTATTTTTCTATTTTCTTTTTTCTCCTTCTCTCTCTTCCTCTCTCTTTCTCTCTCCCTCTCGTACGTTTTTCCTCGCCGAGACAGAGTGTGACCAGACGTTCGTGTCCCGGGCGGGCGGGCCCTCCAACGGAACGTTCAGCGCCCCCATGCTCACCAACCCGAGCAATCACTCGCGACAGTGTCTCTACATCTTCTTAGCAGGTCCTGGGCAGCGCGTCGACGTGTCGTTTACGTCGTTCACATTGCGTGGAACGCCACCTGAGTGAGTAATACATGTCCCTCGTTTTTGTTTTTTTTTTGTGCCTTGAAAGTTTCGGTACTCGATGTACGTCGTGTTAGAACAACTATGTCGATGACCACTTTTAATTATGCACCTCAATGCTGAAACGTTGAAAATTCAAACACTAATTCTCAATGAATAATGTGTCCAAATATATGCAGGTCAAAAATTTCCAACAAGTGAAACGTATAAAATTTCCCTTTACAACACTTCCTATTCTGAAAAGTATCAATGTAGGTCATGCTTTTATATTGTCGTTGGTCTAAGTAGTAAAGTTAAAGTTTTAAAGAAGATAATAATTTGCTGGCGAACCTCATTAAAAAATTAAAAAGTTTCTCGGTTACAAAATTGATGTATAAAATTTTTATTTTATTTTTTACGATTACCAACAATATGCCATTAAACAGGGCCAAAGTTATTTAGATTAATTTACAAACGGATAATATTTTGCCAAAAATTTACACCATTTTACACGCATTTAGCTTTGACTTTATAGATAGATTAAAATAAACTAAGACATCGCATTTGTGCCCCAAAGCAAACGATAAGAATCGTGTAAATGATACAAGCAGGACGAAACTGTCCTGCTTTTAATGATGAAAATATTTGTCTTCTCCGTCAACCGTCTTCTTGCTACTCGGCAGAGGCAAAATGAACATTAAATGTAAATTAAAAAATGCCAGCGAAGGATGAGCTCAAGCTAGGCTAGTTTGAAAGCCATTAGATGCCGTTGACTTTACCCAAACAACACACACAAAAAAACGTGACACCTGGTCCCACATCTAATCCACCAGAATCGTACCATTTCACTCATTTTCTCTTTTCCTCGTTCTCGTGTTTTTTGAAAACCTTTCACATCAACCATCACGGCGTTCTCATCGGTTTCGAAATGTTGCCAACCGCGGGATAAAAAAAACCCCGACCCGCCATTCAAATCAAACCCAACGTCCCGAAATTCTGCTACAAAACAAAACAGCGGAGCGGCAGTCGGGGAGCTTCCAGCGTAAGTTTGAATGTCATTTCCGCTCATTTTCGTCCCATTACTCCCGGGGGTTTGTTTCTTGTTTTTGTTCCTCCCGGCACGGTGTTTGGGAGGGCATTTTGTACTTTGTTTTGTTATTTTGTTAATTTTTTTTTTGCACTTTTTCCCCTTTTTTTCCTGCCCCGAGTTAAAAACCCTCCATTCCCACCGCGACGTCAACCTCAGGAACTTTCCACTTCCCATTGCTCACCCTGG
>KE525302.1:797337-822337 GCA_000441895.2 Anopheles sinensis | reverse complement strand
CTTTTTTTTCCTCCTCTCCGCTCCCCGCAGCTGCCCGTTCGATTACGTCCGCGTGTTCGACGGACCGGACAACACGTCGGCCGTGATCGGCACGTACTGCGGCCAGCAGCGCAATCTGGTGCTGTACTCCAGCGAACACTATCTCTTCATCCACTTCTCGACGCTGCAGCGAACCGCCAACACGCAGAACCGTGGGTTTAAGGGAATTTTTGAATTCAGTGAAAGCTTCGTTAAGTTGGACTTTATCCGTAAGTAGCGGAATTTAAGGGGGAGTATTTTTTCCCGACCACTAAGCCGTTTTCTCTCGTTGAACAGGTGAAAACGACGGTATGCACATACGGGGCTCGGAATGTGATCAGAAAATCCTCTCCAAGAAGGAATCGACCGGATTCGTGTACTCGCCGAACTATCCGTACCCGTTCATACCGAAAGTAGTTTGTAGGTAGGTACCGGGAGGTGGGAAACCGGAAGCGGGGGCAAGGATTTACGGGGTGGGTGTGTTTGTGGTTCCAGGTACTTCGTTTACGGCATGCAGGACGCGCAGAATCTGGAGCGGGTGAAGCTGGAGTTTTCCATTTTCGAGATCCCCAAGGGCGAACACAAGGACAAGAGCGAGTAAGTCGTGAGAGGTGGATGCTGGTAAAGGGCAGGTTCACAGCAGTGCGTATGTCTGCATTTCCAGGTCCAACTGCACCGACGGGTATCTGAAGGTCTACCTGAAGGGCCAGGAGGTGGCCGACGCGTACGACAAGTTCGACCACGAGCTGTGCGGCGGCGAACTGCCGCACGCCGTCATCAGCGACGGGCCGCGGCTGGTGATGGTGTTCAGCTCGGGTGAGCTGCAGGGGCGCGGCTTCAAGGCGAAGTACACGTTCGAGACGGAGTACAAGATACCGGGCACGGCCGCGCCGGACGGCACGTGCAGCTTCACCTACCGCAGCACCTCGCGCAAGAAGGGCGAATTCAACAGCCCGCGCTACCCGTCGAACTATCCGTCGGAGACGAACTGCTCGTACGTCTTTCTGGCCACTCCGAACGAGCAGGTCACGATCGTGTTCGACCATTTCAAGGTGAAGGCGGATGGCGCGAACACGACCGGCGGGGCGTACGGTGCGTCCGTGTGCTTCGAGGACTGGCTTGAGATGTATGTGCTGTATCGGGACGGGACGGATCGCTTCCTCGGGCGGTACTGCAGCCTGACGGCGCCCGGCCCGGTCGAGAGTCCTCGCGGCGCCGTCGGCATCCGCGTCGTGCTGCACACCGACCTGGAGAACGTGGCGAGCGGCTTCAAGGCGCGCTACATCTTCGAGACGGCCAAGTCGGTGTTCGGCGACTGCGGCGGCAATTTCTCCGGCGAGGACTCGGGCATCGTAACGTCACCCAACTTCCCGGCCAACTACAACGGCCCGGGCAAGGGGCTGGCGTCGCGCGCCTGCAACTGGTACATCACGGCCCGCATCGGCTACAAGATACTGCTCAACTTCGACTTCTTTGCCATCGAGGGTGAACCGGCCAGTGAGTAGACAAACCGCCCCCCGTCTCGGTGCAAACGCCATAAGCCATACTGATTGTTCTTTACAGCTCGTGGATGTGCCGCGGCCGTTATGCGCCTGTGGCTCTCGCCCGACTCGGACATGCCGCCCATCGAACTGTGCGGAGAAAAGCCCGCGTTAGAGCACTGGCAGTACGTAACCCAGGGCCAGACAGCCCGTATCAGCTTTACCAGTGCCGATAAAGCAATCGGGGCTCAGGTAAGAAAAAGTGTCAGTCCAGAAGATACAAGGAGGCAGCATTTATTTCTCGACGTCCACTTCGAAGTCCAGAGATCTGCTTTCTATCAGATACGATCTCTTATTGATATTCCCTTGCTCGTTTCTAGGGTTTCCGAATCATCTGGACCGAGGTGCAGGACACACCGGTTGGGCCGCCGTCCACGATATCGCTGCTGTGCGAGTCCACCTACCACTTCCAGTGTCTCACGTCCGGCTACTGCATCTCGGAGCGGTTGCGCTGCGACGGCGTCAAGAACTGCGGACCGCTGGACAATAGCGACGAAATGCACTGTGAGTCGTGAGTGAGTCGAACGGATTTCAGTTCATTTTATTTATTTCTACTCGGTTTGCCAACGGCCCCCCTTTTGATTTCGACGTTCTATCTCTTCTTATCAGTTCCTTTCTCAGTTGCATCTCCCTCCTTCACCCCATGTAGCGAACGCAAAACCCTAAAGCGACTGCCATAGCCACCCAAGCGCGTCCTTCGAATGAAAGTAAACACAACAAAATATCCTCCAAGAACTGGCCCGAAGCACACTTAAAAACTTCACTGTCTAACAATGGATCGCTCAGCGTCCAAGATGTATGATTCTAATGGCGCAGAATGTTGTCCATGTCTTGCAGCATGTATTCATCAATTCCGAGTTTCGAGCTTCCGGAATTCAAGCACACCAGGAGCATTTCAAGAATTTAAACAAAGTACTAAGCGTACTAAACGTCCCCGTCTACACTCCAGCTTACAGGAGAGAGATGACAGCAACCCGTCTTTCTGATTTACTTATGGCAATCCCATATTTTGGATGGGACCCTGAAGATTTTGCCTGCCGCTTGGCTCGTCCCCCCTTTGCGTTCTACCCCTACAGCCTGGGTGTGTTGTCCAAAATTTGCATCTTTCGTTTGCGTTTGCGTCAGCCGTCCCTCATTTAACGCATCCAGCTCGTATGCTTTCCATCAACCGAATCGGCACAAACGTAACGTGTAACACCAAATTGATCACTCTCCACGAAGGAAGCGTCCTACCCTGCCAACATGTTTGGCGAAAAACCACAAACGTTCCGCTCTTCTTCACTCTACTGGACATGTTCTTTCTTTAGTGTGTGTGCCCTTATGCTCGCAAGTCTGCACGAATTCTATCTTGGTCTTGTATGAATACTGTTTCTCGTATCGAACCGTTTTGTTCCGTTTACGTGGTACTACTGTTGCACTGTTTTTGGTTCTATCTTTTCCGATTCCGAACTCTTAGATTTTTGTATAAAACATCTATCCACGTTTTCGTTGGAGACTATGGTTTACGTTTATGTTTCGATTGAATTGCTTTCATTTGAACTTTTTTTATGTTTTTGTTCGTCTTTACAAAGAACTATTGATTGAGTGAAATTTTTTTCCAACACCATCACTATAATATTGGCACAACTATCAACAACAATCATCATCGTTCTTCCTCTTTTTCTTCTACTATGTGTTACAAACTAATTTGAAAAATTAATCAAAGTACGGGTGTGTTGCTCAATGTTTGTGGATTTCACTGAAATGTGTTGCAAGAGAAGATAACGTTGAAATGCATTTCAGTATGAGCCACAGACGGTAAACGAAAAACATAAATAAATTCATCATTCATTGATTGAACAAACAAAAAATCGATGTAAATTTCAAAATCTCATCTATATCTTTTCTTGTTTTCTTTCTTTTTCCCAATGTCGTCTCTATATCTTCCACTAATACTACTTCAACTACTACCACTACCACTACTCCTACTACTACTACTTATACTACTACCACTACCACTTGTTTCTACTAACATTTGTACATCACTTTTAAACCTCCTTTACTTTAACGACTTGTACGATTGACTCTATTATCTATCACTTTATGAATGATTCGATTTTTCGTAAACTTGTAACTATTACTAAATGTAACACACGCACGTTTACACACACACACGAACACTCTAACGCACCTACGGCAAACTCGACATGGTTGCTAAACAATTACGTCTTTCAACAGGTGAAGCCTCAAACCGACCGTTTCCTGCTTCCACCACTCTACTACTAGTAGTTTGGCTCTGTCGTTTAATCCTTCACTGAACGGTGACACTTTGCCACCTCGTAAAGGAAACAATAAGCTTCCGGGACACGTGATGATTTTCCCCTCTGTCGATCAAACGGAAGGAAGTTCGCTTGTCCGGGATATTGACGCCGCAAGGCCGGAAGTGAAACACCATAATCAAATTACCTTCGTGCTAGGAAATCGCCTACTAACATTGTCCAGAACTATTACTAATACAACAACTACAACTACTACTGCTACTACTACTATTACTACTACTACTACTACTACTACTATAACTAAACTAGAAAATGTCTAAGTACGTTTGTGAACGTTATTTTTCTAACCAATCAATAGCATTGTCATACAAGTAGAGGCGAACCTAGTCTTGGGCGTAGAGGAACCTTTGATCCTAGTGAACGCCAAACAACGTGTGTTTCAAATGACGTGTGACGAAGTCAAACGATTCGCCCACAGCGTGTTATGTGATATGTGTTGGTACGAGTATTTTAGATTATATACATTTATAGTGCGCGTTGAGAGCGAAGCTAAGGTTGATCTATTTGGCATTTGATTAAGTGGAGTTTTCCACGGCGAACGGCGTGCCCGTTTAAATCCATGCATACGAGATTAAGAACTCCTCCAACAGGAGGGTTCGAAAAACTGAACCCTGACAGTGAGACAAACAAAACGGACACATAAACGTTGAAAAGTACCACTAACAAAATCGCATTGGAAACGATCCAAGACGCTCAGTACACACTACTCCTACTACTAATACAACAACAACAACTACTACTACTACCACTACGAAATGCCGACTAACTCTAATCTGATCCAAGTGAGTTTCTTCCACCTTCTTTTAGGCATCTGTCTATTTTTAACAAAGTGCTGTCTAATTTGTAATTGCGCTTAGTTTGAAATTCTTCACATACCTACTTACACTTACACACCAAACCGCATCCCCTAGAAGTATCGTTCGTTGCCTTCCTTCAGATCTATCTCCGGAATGGCTTTTCCGTTTCCTCATTGATACCGTGCTCTTCTCCTTCCGCTAAGTGTAGTGTGATTTGCAGCACGCATGCCAGTATTTCATTAATTCGTTTCCTCGTTTCGTTGCATTCGTTTGCGCACCTCACTCCTTCTGTCTGGTGAATTTATTTCATTAGAACTTTGTCGTAGAAAGTAGCAGAAACGAGTTGCGTTGCGCTAGATGGACAGTATGGGTCCACTTTAGTAGTAGTTCCAATCATCGCCAATCAATCGCTCATTCGCTCCTAGTTTTAACTCCTTCCTCCGTCCAACGTCGGGCTCCGCTCCTCTTTCTAACCGTCCACGGAACGAGACTGGAAAGGGACGGACCGGTCACTGGCGCTTAACCCTCAAACCCCTCGTTGCGCTTGATGCATACACTTTATACACCCTATCTGATCGTTTCGTTCCATTCCATTGCTGTTTGGTTCTATATATTCTTTTTACCAATTGGTTTGCCCTTGCAATGCTCCTCGGGCGGTGTGCATCCCGAAGTGCGAAGACGTGTGCGTGCGTTGGGGAAGCAGCAGGAGCGATTCTGGTTTTGTTCAATGATCTGTTTTCTGATCTCCGATGTGAGATTTTAACCCTTTGTTCGTACGTCTGATCTTAGTTACCTTTAAATTGTTTTCTTCTTTCCTCTTGTTGATTTAAGTGCTCTTTATCAACTTGTTTATTGTTTAATTTCTTTTTTTTATCGTTTTATCCATTAGTAAGTTTTAGGTTTTTGTCTTTTAAATTGGTTCTGTGTTTAACCTTACCTTTATGAACTGAGGTTTGACTCATCTCAAAACATACATATTCGTTCATTGTTGTTGAAAATGATTAATATAAGAGCTTTTACACATAACTACTCATCACCATTATTATAAACTTACGCCACACGCCACGAAAATGCATCATATACTAAACATCCACCACCTACGATTGTATCGTATAGATGCTCCGTTTACTCACAGTTTTCATTGTCCATCGTTAGAAACAAAATTTGATTGTATCGTACAAGATGCCGGGCGGTTCAAATGTTTAGCAGAGTAGGTTACTCGAGTGTGTGGGAAATTTCACGCTCTTGTACGATCGTGACTAATCTAATGATGGAAGATGAACCCATCACAACTCACCTTCACAAAGTATAACAGAGCTACACACGCTTCCTCACTTGGAAAATCTTTGTCCGAGCACAACTAAAAAGACAAACATGCATACTATATAAATACACATGTTTTACTGCAAACGCTAGAACAATTGTTGCGACACACGTACACTTGAGCCTGATATTCTAAAAAACACACAGCTCAACATCGATGCATACTGTACTAACCAACTCTTATTAATTCTACGACGCCCTGCCATAATACCACGTTACTAATGGAATGTTTCGATTTCTTTCCCCTCCCACCTCGAACCATCGATTTTGTCCTCTTTCCTCCGTCGGGGATCACCTCGTCCTTTTTTATCCTTTTTCTTTCCTTATTTTCCTCGCGCTGCAAACCCGATCGCTCCGTTCGTGTGTATGTATCGATCTTGTTTGTTTTGTCGATCCCGTTTCCGTTTTTTCGTTTTTTTTCTTCTCTTTCTCTCTCTCTCTCTCCCAACCTCCAATTGTGCCACCCGATCAAAACACTGCAGGCATCACCATAATCCCCGAGGAGGATCACGGCGCCTTAATAATATCCTGCATAGCCGCCGCCTCGTTCCTAATCTGTCTCCTCTGCACTCTCTGTCATCGAAAAAGAAAACGCAGACATCACAGACAGCTGGGTCTGCATAGGAACGCCGCCCACTACGACTCGACGACCAGCGCAACCGGTATAAGTAAATAGTCCAATTCGGCGGCTTCTGTGATGCTGAGAGAAGTTGGCAAGGAACTAACGATTACGGTCTACTTTTTGGTTTGCCTACCGCAGGTCTTGGATCGAGCCGTCGCCATCTGCAGGGCGGTGGTAGCCTCTCGGGGAGCCTGCACGGCATCAACAACGGTGAACCGATGCACATTCCGCCCGCCCCACTGCCACCCGTCAGCGTGCCGCCCCACGTCTGCATCAACGACACGCTGATCGACACCGACGACCTCAACGACGACCTGTTCATGAGCAACTGCGAACGCTTCTCCAGCGGCGACAGCGTATAGCAATGAGTGATGATGCCGGGCATGCTGCCTTCGTCGCCGCAGGCCTGGACAACGTCCACCGGAGCCGGATGCAAGGTGGCACCCCGGGGCGACTGTGGTGGCGCGTGCAGCCTCTGCCAGCACTTCCTGGAGGCGCAACACTGCTGCTCGATTTACTACTACTACCCGTGCGACTATTGCTACCTACTGCTGACGCTCCTGTGCGTGCCTGGATACGGCACAACCAGGCGCTAAAGGCGTGGTATCCCCACTTTCATCCCTTCTTACTTTTCGACCCCCCAAAACCACTGGCAGCGCACAACTGACAGCTGAGCAACCGCGCGATCTAGCGACCGTAACGCATGTAACGCACGGAGCACTTAGAGCTTCACGCAAGCAGGCGTAACCTGGCATCGATGGCGGCGACAAATGGAATAACAGTAGATAAATAAAATATTTTAATTGAAAGCACTGACCCTCGGAATAGCTCGACCTACACGACCGATGGAAGGGCGCGTGGTCCCCCGACACACACGAAAAACCATCCCATTTCGGTCACGGACGAAAGGGATAGAAACAGGGAGAGAGGAGTGAGAAACAACAGGTCAAACAGGCAGTGATGAGAATGCAGAAACAAGAAGATTTCATAACACTTAAAGTAACGAGAAACGATTTGAAAACGATAAGCAACAGGCGTACAAACACGGGCTGCTTCGACCCGTGTCGGACGAGATGGGAAGGTGGGCATTTTGGGGAAGGTAAAGCATTGGGACAGTGGGCGCCCGGTCCGCAATAGAACCACATTCAGAGAAAAGTAAGTTCACGCTGAAGCGATCAAACGAAAGCAACTAAACACAACACTAGCCAGCAGCACTGCTTCCTTTTCCGGAAAAAACGAAACGGAAAAGGTTGGTTTGCACACTCTGCAACAGACATCCATGCTCACACAAACGCCACATACACACACACACACACACACACACACACACACATATAAATGTGGTATGTGAGTGTATGTAGCCGTTGTGCGTGTGAAAAATCACAAGAAAAATCCGTGGCATGGGGCGCGACATGTGACCCGCATTAGAAATGGAGGCAGCGATTGTGCGCGCTCGTTAAAAATATGGAAACGGGGACGAGTTTTATTTATAGGTTCATTTTATACGAAAGCAAATACCGGTAACTAACGAGAAATAAGTAACCAACAGTAAACCCTTTTTAACGATATTTCAATCTAGCAAAGGACGCTACTGACCGTGGAGGCAAAGGCTGGCGGAGAGAGAGAAAACCCAAACAAAGAATAAAACAGTATAACATGTGTATGTGAAGATAAACTAATAAACGTACTAATAACTGCACCTCGGCTAATGCAAGGAGGGGAATAAATAGCAACAACAAAAAAACAACTAGGAAATATCTAATACAATTTACCAAAACAAAGGAAGCGGAAAGGAAACTACGAAAAAAGGGGTATAAAGCAAAGAAACAACACAATACAAATAACTAAATGCAAAGTAAATCAACCATTTATCCTTGGAGTACACCTTATTCCAGCATTTCATAGGTATGACTCGCGGTATGTAGCCCAGCATAGCGACGCTGCTCACATCACACGAAACAGCACATTTCGAAACAACAAATCCTACAACCAACAACATACCCGAAACACGGGCAAACACACCTCCACACTACCGACAACGGCATCGACACGAAAACAGAACAGCAACATCGCGTACCATATTAACAAGTACATACGGAACGCTAGTAAAAATAAATTTAATATAATAGAAAGTGAATGGCAAAGGGAAGTAAAATAACATAAAGAATTTGTAACATAAAATAATGACTAAAATCCAAAAAAAAATGGGTGAGGAAATGTTGTTTTTATATATTTGTACGAAATAGTTATTAGAAATTAACAAAATTAATATGGAAAAGGTACGAAAATTTAACAAAAAAGAAGAAATAAAACAAAAAACATTACGAAGCGTAATAGAAATGTGCATTGTGTAGTTGAAAATATCGATATACATTTTCAAAGATCACACGAGATAAGCATGACGAAATAGAAACGCTGCCGACGGAAGGAACACACTCTCTCTCGCATCCATGCAACAGAATAATCACATGAAACAAGAACACTACTACGTGAACAGCAATTTTACACCGTACACTATCAAACAGGCGAAACATACAAGCAACTGAAACCCCCATCCGACCGACTGGATGAGAGTTTATACTTGTGAAAAACGACAAAAAGCACACTGCATAAAGTAAACCTACCGTGTGTCTTATGGGAAAAATGAATGAACATCATGAGGAAAACAAATTACTTTACCAAGCAAAGAAGTTCACACAACATGCAAATGGGTTTTTATTTTCCCTGTAATCTGGAAAACTCCTCAATTTCAAATATCTTTATTTGATATTCGATATAATTTCCTTTTTTATTGTTTTACATCTATCAAATGTATTTTATGTAAGTTTAAAAATCAGTCCGTCATTACCAAGTTACTAATCAGTTTCTTTTTTTTTGTGTTTAGTTTTATATTTTGACATTTTTTTATTGGTTTATTACTACCAATAAATGATTACAAAATTTCGTTTTCTTCCAGTTGCCGCTGGCAAGAGAAACTATCACTCTTCAAATTATGGCAGGGTTTGATTAAAAAAAAAATATCGCAAGAGATAACACGATATGAACCTTAAAAATCAACCTAAATAAAAATTAAAAATACACAAAATACGAAATCATGCAAACAGCAGCAACAACTTAAACTCATGCAATCACACCTGTTGACAGTTACAATTGACTAAACCTAAAATGGAAAGGGAGAACGGCGTTGTGCAAACATACCGAACAAGAAAAAAAATACAACAACACCCCTAATCATAAACGATTAATCATGTATTCAATGTGTGTGTAAAGTAAAGTAAAATAAACATGAAAAAAAAACATTTTAACAGAAAACATAAGTTGCGAAGCAAACGAGGCCAGAAACAGTATGGTTAACGAAATAATTAAACAAAATTAGGCAAAATGAAATAACTCAATAACTCATTACACAAAGGCAACATACAGAGAAAAAAAAGGAAGTCACCCAGAAACCTAAAATTAATCGTAACGAAGAATGTATGCGTCCACTTATTAAGCAAAGGTCGAGAGAAAATCTTCTAAAAAGAGATAATACAATCCAAAAGCAAAAGTAAACACAAGCGTAATACTGCTAAACAAATACAGGCTCAGCAAGGTAATTATAAAATAATGCAAAAAGAAACTCAGCTATAACAGAACTATGAAGCATAAAGCGGCACAGGCGCATGCACATGGGTAACGCAGCGAAACGCAAGTGACGTGCTGATGGCGAAAGACGAAAAAATGAGCAATGCAGGGTCGATTACAATTGAAACGGAAATCACAAGCAAGTAATAAGCGACATCTTTAACCGAAGATTGTAATACGGCAGTAAACCAGTGATAACATAAAAGATAGAGACAAGTATACAGAGGGGCTGAAGGGACTCGAGTGCTAGTGCATGCAGTATTATGGAAAGCCACATACTTTTACCACCATCTTTACTTCGGTTACCACCCGTTCTGTTTCGTGGGGAAAAAACAAAACGTCAAAAGGGAAACGCGACTCCCTGACTGTGGATATTTTTAACAAGAGAAGAAAAAAAAATATACAAAACGGAAATCATAAGTAATTAATGGAATTTTTCTTGCTCGCTAAATCACGAATACGATTTACGATAGATATGACAAACCAAAACAAAACATTGAAAACGCAACTTACCGACGAAATTAACTCATCTCTGCGGACGCCATCATTCTAGAATAATTTCAACGAATAAGAAAAATGGAAAAAGGACAAAGCATAACAGAAGCAAGATAGACTTTCCCCATTTACTAGGACTCCGAACGAACGATTTGTTTTTTTATTTATCGTTACGCGAGGAGCGCTGAGTGCGTTTTTCTTTCTTTGTGGAAAAAAAACTCCAAATGGAAGTTAGCGGCATCAGTGGTGGATTAGTTGTAAGCTAAGAAGAAAGGATGTTTATCAGAGGAGAAAAAAGTAAATTGGTTTCAGATTAATAAGTAGAGGAAGATGTGATTTTCCAACCGATGCGGCCGGACAGCCAAACGTTTTATTTAACGTTTTCTATATCTCCATATCTCTTTTCTACCGACATGTTTTATTTGCTAGGATTTACTTTTCTGTTCAGTATCTCAACAAATAGGATAACTTTGAAGAAATCAAGCCAACTGTTTGCTGCAATTAAATTTGTTATTGAAACCTAATTCATAAATCATCAAAGACATGAACAATTTTCAATTATTCAAATAATTATAGGAATTATCTTTCCTTGGTTCAGACTATTGGTTTCTTAAGCTGCATGCATTGAAGTTTAAAACTTTCGTAAGGGTGGCGGTCCAAAACTCTACTTCCTTTGCATCGCGTATGGTGTGGTATGAAAACGGGAGGTAAATCACTGCCTATAACGTATTAACACATATTAAAATTTTATTCAAACCAAATAACATATACATAGAAAGTCATCTAAAACAAACTCCCGGCATGTGGCAGAAATGCAGCACCATGGTCGTACTATTGTGAAACAAGACAACAACCGCAAATGTTAAACCAAATATCAACTTTCCTAACGATGAAAAACGCGAGCTAGAAGATTGTACCGACATCACCCTAACGCAAAAAAAAAACCCAATGTATCTGCTACCAACTGCTAGCAAATTGTTACTTTTAAATAGTTTGCACTACTGCTCTGTGTTACATCCGATCTAGATTTATTTGTACGGCAATTTGACAAACTAAAAGTTTTGCCAGCCGAAGTGAGATACACTGGACGAAACCAATGACTCATAGTTGTTTCTTATAAAAAGCTTACCCACACTCACACAAGACGACATTTATAAACTATGACAATCGGTTGTTTCAACTTTTATGCTGTGTCTCCCTAAAGCATGAACAAGTGAAATCTATGTGAAAAAACAGTGTTTAACTCATTTAACTAACTAATCGCGAAATAAAACGAAGAAAAATCATCGGCTCGAACAGAGTTGTTAATGAAGAAAGCTAAACAACATGAAAACACTTACATTCGTTAGAAGAAAAAACAAAACGTTAAACATACCGATTATCGATTTTATGAACGCTCACACAAAAACACTGGAATACCTTCATGCACATTTATAACGCAACTTATAACTGACCTTTCCCTCGAAGACAGAAGCTAACTGTTACTTCTCTCAACGAACAAAGAGAAAACAAAAAGATTAGTCAGAGAAACAACACAACAAGTTGATAAAAAAAATCAGCAAAAGTTGAAACAATCGTGTTCACGCGCACGAGTCAAGCAAGCAATCCAGACAGAGGTTGCACGGTAAGTGGAGAGAAAGAGATATTGAGCGAGAGAGTGTGTGTGAGAAGAGGAATGCAAGCATGAAAAAAATATTGAAAACAATTAAGAAAAAAAAGTAATTCCTAATGTTGTTTGTTATAATCAAAAAATAAACTGTTACATAAATTATAAAAAAGTAATAACAAAAAACCGTAAGAAAGTAACTGGACAAAAGGAAAATGTTAAGAGTATAGAACTCATTTTGATATTAATAAACGAAGAACATAGCAAGCGGGCGAGCGATAGCAGCGCGCAGAAGAATGAACGAAGAGGAACTAATACGACTTTGGGTGTATGCGATAACACAGCGTAGAGAAAGAAAAAAAACTCGACGGTCGTAGTCAAGATGTTAGGAAACAGCGAAGGTGAAAAAAATGATAAAGAAGTAAAACAGCAGACACATGCAAATAGAAAGCAAGTAAACAATTAAAACAAGAAAAAACAAACGAAGATAGAACACAAAAGAAAAACACAAAAGCAAATGAAACAGGCGTAACAGGAGGAGAAAAACATGCAGTGCTAGCAGGAGAAGAAACCCGTAATTTTAAGAATCAATAACGTGAGTTAACGAAAATATAAGATAATGATTTAAAGAAGATAGTGTTTTTTCGACAAACATGTGTTTTACTCTAAATACTAGCAAGCCTTCCGAAAATTATTTACTAAAAACAAATCTCATGCAGCAAATCCTTTCTGTTCGTTTTTGAAAATGGTTTCGAATTTTGTCTCGTCGCGTGGTGAAATATTTCACATGGTTTGATATATTTCTAGATGAGAAACGACAACCTGCGCTGTATGAGATGACCTGGAAATTTTTCAAACCTTGGTTGAACTGTCATTGGTATGTTTATCAAATGTAAATAAACAGCTTATTTTATTGTGACTTGCTTGCGTTTGGTGCACAAGAAATTGTGGAAAATCTTAAAAATGTCTATCGAAATCGAATCGGCCGAGTAAGTGTTGAATGTTATAGAGTGTAACACATAGAGCAGGATTGTAAGTCATTCATTACTTGCAGCGTAATCCGTCTAATTCAACAGTATTTGAAGGAATCCAACCTCCACAAAACATTGCAAACACTGCAGGAAGAGACCGGCGTTTCCCTCAATACCGTCGACAGTGTGGAAGGATTCGTATCCGACATACACAATGGCCACTGGGACACAGTGCTGAAGGCGATTCAGTCGCTCAAGCTTCCCGACAAAAAGTTGATCGATCTGTACGAGCAGATCGTGCTGGAGCTAATAGAGCTGCGCGAACTCGGTGCCGCCCGGTCGCTGCTTCGTCAGACAGATCCGATGATTATGCTTAAACAACAAGAAGCCGAACGCTACATCCATCTGGAAAACATGCTCCAGCGAGCATATTTTGATCCGAGGGAAGCATACCCGGAGGGTTCGAGCAAGGAAAAACGCCGAGCCGCTATTGCAACGGCACTCGCCGGGGAGGTATCGGTCGTGCCATCGTCAAGGCTGCTGGCGCTGCTTGGACAGGCACTAAAATGGCAACAGCATCAAGGTTTACTGCCGCCCGGCACGACGATCGATTTGTTCCGCGGTAAGGCCGCGATTCGCGACCAGGAAGACGAAACGTACCCAACCCAGCTGGCACGCCAGATCAAGTTCGGTCAAAAGTCCCACGTCGAGTGTGCGCTGTTTTCGCCCGACGGACAGTACCTGGTGACCGGCAGTGTGGACGGTTTCATCGAGGTGTGGAACTTTACCACCGGCAAGATTCGTAAGGATTTAAAGTATCAGGCGCAGGACAACTTCATGCTGATGGAACAAGCCATCACGTCGATGGCATTCTCGCGTGACTCGGAAATGTTGTCTACTGGTTCCCAGGATGGGCAGGTCAAGGTGTGGAAGCTAGTCACCGGCCAGTGCCTGCGAAGGTTCGAAAAGGCACACTCGAAGGGTGTCACTTGCTTGCACTTTTCCCGCGACAACAGTCAAATATTGACCTCTTCGTTCGACCACCTCATTCGATTGTACGGGCTGAAGTCGGGCAAGATGCTCAAGGAGTTCCGAGGACACTCGTCGTTCGTCAACGAGGCCGCATTCTCTCCCGACGGGCACCACGTGCTGAGTGCGTCGTCCGACGGTACCGTCAAAGTGTGGTCCCTCAAGACAACGGAATGCATCTCGACGTTCAAAGCACTGGGCACCCATCTGGCCGTCAACTCGGTGCTAATTTTGCCGAAAAATCCGGAACATTTTGTCGTATGCAATCGCTCCAATACGGTCGTCATTATGAACATGCAGGGACAGATCGTGCGTTCCTTTTCGTCCGGTAAGCGTGAGGGCGGTGCGTTCATCTGCGCCACGATATCGCCACGCGGTGAGTTCATCTACTGCGTGGGCGAAGATTTGGTGTTATACTGCTTTTCCGTAACGTCCGGTAAGCTGGAACGTACGCTGAACGTGCACGAGAAAGATGTCATCGGACTGACGCATCATCCGCACCAGAATCTTCTGGCGACGTATGGATGCGATGGGCTGTTGAAAATGTGGAAGCCATAAATCCAATCTTACGCGTACTTTCATTCTATCAAAGAAGTAATTTGTAATACCCCTCTTTTATCGTATAAGTCTTAAGCCCAATAAATATTACAATTTAACGAGTGAATAAACAGATGGTGAGTCTAGCTTTGCGATTTGTAGTCCGTAGGAATAATTTTAAAAATCAAACTACACATGCTTGCTATCTGGAAAGTATGTTTCGTATCTATTTCACTTGGCAAACCATTTTAATAGCATGAATAATAAATGAAATCATTTATGCTGCAAGCCATTGCCGTATTGTCTCTGTAAATGAGAATTGAATTAAACTATCAAGCGCGACCCCAACGACACTAATTATGTTTACTGACCTTATTATCAATTCATTTGCCGCTGCGAGTTTCGCTTTTGTAGGAATATTAGCACGACCTGACGACGGGGTAAAAGGTTTAAGCCTTCCGGAACTCGTAAGACTACACCGTATTTTGTTTTGTAGGTAGTAGCATAATTTAGTTTTTAATAAAATCACAATTGTAAGCATTCAGGAACCCGTTTGCTTTTTTTTTAATTTTATCTTACATGAAGAAATATTTAAATACATTTCCTTACCTTTAATCCTTTCCATTCGTAATGGATAACCATAATAAACCATCGATAAAGTTAATTTACGGTGGTTACAGTACGGTTGCGAAAGATCTTTCATATTAATTTAAAATTTGTTGTTCATAATTTGGGTAATTTTTTACACTTTTAACAAAACCTTCATAATCTCAAGGTACAAATTCTAATTTAATACCAGTAACCGCCTTGGAAATCTTAGCTCTTGAAGAACAGACCAGTACCGTATTCTGGAGGGAAACAAACAGCGTGCCATCGTGCGGAGTCGGCAAAGACCTGCTCAGTATATTGAATCACCGAACGTTGGGTAACAAGAATGGCTAAATTAATTTGCGACCACATGCCCCGGCCCAGGACGCACTGGCATGAAGCGATGCCAACAAGTCCTGTTCCTTCACCATACCTCGGCCGTACACGAACACGGAACATTATCTGGCGGGAAAAATACGAAATGATGTTGGGATGTTGTTAAAGTAAATAGATTTATGCTTGCAGGCGTAATGGTATTTATTAATTTTACTATCTGTTGCCTCATGGCAACTGGTGCTGGAATGTAATTAGCTTAAAAGAATAGAAATAGGCTGTTTTATTTCACTTCATAAAAAATCATATTTCTGTCATAAACACCGCCAAAGCCTAATGAAACTAGCAGTAATTTTTTATAAAGGGCCTAATAGGTGCTAAAATGTAGCTGAAATCTAAGTGGAAGGGAAAGGGACAAAAATCCAGCTGCGATATTTGCATAGCGTTCGCTCTTTTCCTTGTACGAATGTGAACACTGGAAAAGAAAACGTTACAGCTGATGATTTTTCTTCCAAACAAACCATAACTTTGCAAGAACGCATAACCGGTGCATTGATGTGCTGCGAATGAAATGTTGTAGCATTCAATCAACACTCTGGGTTTGGAATGCATTGCGAAATCTCAAACGGTAAAGCGTTTGATGTATTTGGACCATTTTTCTTTCTGATTGGTGCATTTTCACGAAAATTTGACTCTTTTCTGCTCCTAAATGTTACTAAAAATGATAGAATAAAACAAGCTTTCCTTGCTTCAAATACACATCAGCTTTTTTAACATGATCGCTAAATTAGATAAACTAGAGGGATGATTTATAATTCTTCTACATCTACGTTTTTCTTAACCTACTCAATAAATAAACGACATGCAGTGGATTTCTTTTCTACGCTCGACCATGACATCTGAAAAGGGAATCTTTTCGTTTAAGTTAACGAAAGAGTTGTATTTATTAATGTGATATAGAGAGGTACAATCTGAAATATTGTGATATGTAGAACGCCGGGAAATACAGTTTAAGGTCAAGGTAATCCAATCATCCCCAACTTGTCAACCGAAAAGCAATTTAAGATTCCTTCACTTCGTTCGGTTTAATTTTCAATGTATCAATTTACTTTCAATCGAGTTTTGTAATGAATCAGAACGTCCCCCACCCTCTTTAACGGGACCAATGCAATTTACAAGCAAATCAATTTATCGACACATTTCACCTCGTTCGGCGTAATTGAACGCTTTACCACCCCACGCTTCGTACAGTTGGGGGCTCGAATGCTCCGTTAAAGGGTGGTACGATTTTTTCCACACGCCTTTCCGGCCATCGAAAACGGTCCCCTTTTAAATCGGCGTAAACAGATTGATTGCCGGCAGCGGAGCGCGAAATGGACCCACCAATTGGACGATGGTACCCTTTTTCATCCCTGTTTTCCGTGGCGAAAAACAAGATTAAATACGTTGGCCGGACGGACGACATGGCGAGCAGCTAAAAATAGATCATAATTTTCCGCACACCTCACGACCGGTCTCCAGGTCTTCACGTCGTTGGTGGTCGCGACCGTTTTGATGCAGCGCCGATTGGAAAACGTAGATACGTTTTCCCGTTAATTCGATTCTCCGAAATGGAGGCTTGTTGCTTGCCGTTTCACCGAGTGGGAAGTAATGAAATCAACTCGTCCTTCCCCAAACACACTGACAGTTTTTTCGACGAGATGAAACGAGGGAACGTGTTTGCCCAATGAAAGGGTAAGGAAGGAGGGGTTTTACGTCGAGATCCGTGTCGTTTTCCATCTCGAGTGACCTGGCCCGTGGCGTGGGAAAACAACAGACATTGTTGACCGTAGTATGACACTGGCCGTGCTCATCGTATTCGCGCGAACGCAGCAGCCATTGGAAAACCTGTGCACACGCCAACCGACTATTTGGTTTCAGCGTTACGCGCTACATCCATGACAACCTCCGCCATCCGCCTACTCAATGAAAACAGTTTTCCGATGGATTTTGATCATGTTGCCAAACGTACTACGGTGGGAAATTTACATTTGCCTTCCACTCGCTCTGCACCGTGTAAACACGAGAGCGCGTCGCTTTTCCGGCTACCTCGACTCGACCGGCTAGGCAGCTGAAGCCCGAAAAATATGATCCGCTAATGAAATTAAGTTGATTTTCCAGCCCCATCTAGCGGGAAGTGGAGGCAGGTTGGTTAGTTAGAGTGCGTTGTTTTTGCTTCGACGAAGAAAAAGGCTACTCGCGAGTTCGTTGGAAGCTTCTTGAAAGATTCGGCGCAAATTTATGAAACACATTTCCCGCCACACGTGGAAATGATTTGTGTCTTCCGCGGTGAGGTTACCACCTTCACCTTGGTCACTTGGTAACGGCGTTCCGTTTTGTTCCTTGTTTGTTGGTCAAAATCCATTACGTTGGAAAAGAGAGATGAATTCAAGGAAACAATCTTCCAACAGACGGCCAGATACTCGTAGGATATCCAATTGCAAACATAGCTGGTGTTTTGTTATGAAAATATTGAATACAATACTAAAACGGATTGAAGGTGATCAATTTTTATGTGTAGACCATATTTTTGGTAACACATGATTGTGAATCAAACAATTTTGATACATATTTAACTCAATAGAAGTCCAACAGGATGAAACGCAAGTCGTTAAGCATCAAATGGCAATAAAGTAATAAGTTAGCGGAAATAAACACATTATTTTAAATTCTCTTACCTCACGAGTTCAATGTTGTAAACTCTTCCAATAAGATGGAAGTTTTTTTAAACCCACATTAGTCTCTTAGATATTTTTTATCGTTGCTTCAATTTATTGATTTTCCTCAAACTTTTACTTTAATGATGGACATTATCCTCGTCCCACACGTCCCACACGGAGAGGAAATTTTCATGTGTTGGATCATGTTTCCCTGTGCGAAAGCCGGCCTGAAGCTCGTAAATAATTTCACTAATAGTTTCCCGGACCATCACCGGCAAGGCCATCGCCGAAACAGCTGTCAAACGCCAGATTATGCTTTTATGCTGTGGAACAATCTCGGCTCACCAGGTGGTTCGAGGGTTTTAGTAGGCCTTACGCACAACATAAAACCACGTGTCACTAGCAGATGCGGGAAGTGTGCTCGAGCGAATTACCCATGCAGTGGGGGATGTGGAAGCCATTGAAACAGTTTTCCGATTTAATGTCGACCAAACGGTCGGTAGTTGGAGTCAGTATGTTTACGCCAATCCGTGAGTACTATCGGCTTTTGTGTAGAGCCGATTGGAAATCTGAATCCAAACACACATTCCACCGGTTCAATGCACCTGGAAAGTGGTTTCCCATTTGATCGGGAAAAATCATGTTCACGTTGGTAAAAGTGGTTAGATACTTTTCATGACTAACGCAATCGAAAGGTTGAACAACTGAATTTCGACACGAGTAAATAAACTGTATTAATCTACCCCTAGACGTTTACGATAGAACGGTGAATTTGCTTAGTCCCATCGTCGGTTTATGGTATTTGTGCGTTCGATGTACGTCGGCCTCTCACTTTTCTTCAAGGTCTTTTATCGCAGCTTGCGCGTGCATCCAATGCCTTTGGCGTGGTTTGTCTTATCTTTCCCGAAAACCGCAAAAACGCACCTTCGGCGACTCGTGCCACCACAAAGTTCCACCCTAAAGTAGGCCAATATTTGCACTTGATTACTCGTTCAGTCGGTGAAGCTGGAGTGCGAACGTCTGGAATAAATGCGACCCGACATGCGTACGACTCTGCGGTCGGTGATAATCCTGCCAGGAAATTTCCACCAGCGTCAAAACAAAACACTCCAAGCTTATCGAGAACAGTTCCCATCTCTTCTCCGCCCCAGTGGAGTTTTCTTTGAGAAGGAAATTGTTGAAATAATAAGCAAAAATTAATATTCTTGTTGAACATTACTCCAACGGAAAAACTTTACTTTAGCACAACGTTAATTTTGTAAATTGACGAAGCAACAAGAAACATAACATATCGACCATTCTCAACATAAAATTTGGTTTTTCGGAGTTGGACATGTCTTCCTGTTGTCATTCAAAAGGAGCAAACCACTTTTGGAAAACGGATAAATAGTGTTAACATGTTTATTTGCGTGGCGCTGCGTTGATCGCAAAAAACACTCACGCACCGTTCGATACATAAACTCGATACATCCAGCACACGTACACAGACACAAACACATCAATCATTCGATTTTTGTGGGGGTCAAAGGGCGAGGGGGTGCGTTTTCTTTTTCTTTTTTCAAACATGTACAGAACTGCTTCGATTCCGGTGATATGGTTGATGTTGCGAGGTGGACGCTTTAGGTGCGCTTTGAAGTTCCTTTGATTGGCACGAGGACACTGGCATTCCGTGGCCCATTCCAATGGAACCGGGTAGCCGGGATGGCGGAAGACACGGACACGGCTATTTACAAACGAAAGGTTGTCCGGCTGGGCTTGAAGACATTGGAAGGGAGGCGGGACATTCTATCCGGCCTTTTTTCCGTTGGAGGTCCTAGAGCGAAGTGATGGCCTCTTCGCCCGCCCTTAGCTAGACCTTCTCGATCTCCGTCTGCTGGCTGGTGATGTTCGTGATCTCCGCCAGATTGGTGCTGTCGCGCAGCGTTCGCTTGGAACCGCGCGTGCTGTACCCGCGGTCCAGGTCGACGTCCCGCGAGCAACACAGCTGCCGGAACACGCAGATGTAGCAGGCCAGCAGCGACGTCATCAGGATCGTGCCGATGATCACCGTGATGACCAGCAGCACGCTCACTTCGCCCTCCATGTCGCGTGCGCCGGCCGGGTACGATTTCGGCGCCACCTTTTCGCGGTGTTTGGTTTTCCGCAGTTTTCCGACCAGGTTCGGGACAGGGGTCGATTTTTCCCCCGTGTGTTGCGAGTTGGATGGCCGACAACGATAGCAGGCGCCACGCCGGTCGGCAGGTGGCCCACCAGCACAGCACTCGCGTTTGTTTACGCACCGACGTCTGTCGACGGAGTGAACACCACGTTTACGTTAAATGGAGTTTTGTTCCTCTTAGGCCGATGTTCGTGCTGAAAGGGGCACTTGTTGAGCTGCGCGGTTTCTTAGGCCATCTGGAAGTCGGGCAATAATCGCCATCGAAAGTTAATACGAAGTGTTTGGTGCCGTTAAACCTGAACCTGCATTCTTCTGAAAATAAAACACAAGAAAGCACTATATTAATATCCAAAAAGAATTTTTAATTGCTTTGTTTCAATGTGTAAACCATCAAAAAAGCGTAGAATCAATAGACAAAGTTTGTTCAAATATGACTAACTTCCTTCAATTGTACCACAAACAAACGTTTTTAAACCCACGTGTTTTCCTTAAAACCAATTTTTCAAAGCTGTTACTCTGTCAAACATTTAAGAATGTATTATGTTTCAAATTAAGAAATCTCTAAATGCGACCGTATCTTTTAAACCCCATGGTTGGCCCTCTATCATTTGCTGGTTTTAGGGTAATGAATGTGTGATAAATAAATAAATCCTCTGAACACCTGCGTTCGGAGGCAAAGGCCAGCCCTGGGAAAGAGTTTTTGCGAACCAACAAATGAGGACCATTTTTCAGGTCGTTTCACAAATTAACTACACGTTTCGAGGCATATTTCAAACGGCCTCCCATCCAGTTCAGTTGTGTGTTCGTGTGGCATGATCATGCTGATGGATAGGAACGCATTACCTGTACTGTCTGTTTTAAGATCCCGGGCTTAAAAGGGGACAAATGAATGGAAATCCCCTTCAATCCAACATTTTCGTTACGGTGAGTTTTCCTGCTTCATAACAACTGTGCACGTTTTTTGTGGTTGAGGACGTCTCATTCGTGAATATAGCCACAGTATAAAAGGAAAAATCTGCCCACAGATTATTAATATTTGGTATACTAAAACTCTAAATAAAATTCTCTTCGTTTCTGATTCTCCTGAGAACTCATTTGTATATCAGGTACCACAAGCTTACACGAACGCTTCACAGATTTTTAGATTGAAAGCTGTACGGATCAATCTTATCCTTGCTTGATGTGAAGCTATAAGCTGTTATCCATCAGGCCATGATTTATAACCACAAGCCACATTCGTTTTTGTCGAGCCGGTTACGAGGCTTCTCAAGTTAACGACTTCTCAAGAACCGAGAGCTGGAAGCTCTAATCCGACGAGTCGAAGGGAGGAGCGTTGGAAAAATACCTAAACAATCACCGGCGACGAACTTTTTAATTACCTGTTTCGTAACGTGCAATTTATGTGAAAGTAATGCGCTCGGATTACTAGAAGACCAGAGCAACCGGTCGATCCCAATGATCCCGCCGACGAACTCAAGAACAAAAAAACACGCACCCTTAACGAGAACTTCGGAAGCGATTGTATTTGCATGAGTTTACGCCAAAGGATATTAATTAAAAAGGAACACCGTTCGCCCGAGGGCGTCCCTTTTGGTCTGGTGCTACCCTCGCACGGTACTCCAACCAGAGACGCCCAACGTCCGGGAAAGCTCAACGATAATAATGGGCAGCAATGGCCGCCGTGTTTCATGCTTTTTTAATCATATTTACGTTCCCGTCAGGTGCTTCTGACCTAACAAAACGTCCCGGGAGCTGGCCGGCAGGGCATGTTTGCATAAGCAAGATGTAGAACGCGGTAGACGGAGAGCACATACTACCGGAGCAAATGTCACGGACCTAGCAAACTCGCCCCAAACAACTTCTTTACTGAAGGATTTAGCTGCTTCTGCTAAGCATGCGTTCTATGGTAGGAACAATGTGGACGTCCCTTAATTGTTGCTATGGCTCGGGGCACTCCAACTTCAAGTTCGTTTTTTCCTCTTAGGCAAGCGGTTTATTTTGGAAGCACTCGGCAATGGGAAAAATCCAGCGAATCGTATTAGGATTTTTCTTGCTGCCAAAAATATCCCACATACGCGTGAGATATTATTTCCTACAGCAAAACCTCCTTGAAGAGGAGCTTTCGTTCGGTTTTTTAACTCAACTTCTTTAATGAGTATTTATTAGCACATAAATCAGGAATTGAAAACCTTGTGCGATGGTCTTTTGCGTACAACTCACCCTGCTTGTGTAGGTTGAACGAATTCTTCACTCCTCGTTACTTACTGGAACGTGTCGACACCGCACCTTTTCATTCAATTCGATGATTGTATGCATAAACTCACATTACCATGTGTGGCATTTACTTTACCATTTAAATGTATGGCTCAACTCTTCGGTTAAGTTTTGCACAAAAAGGAGAATTTTTGGTTTCAAGAATCGGAAACACGAGCACCACAATTCGAGGTGCTGTGAAAGCATATTTCTGTTCGGAAAATATCTGCCACTGAGCGGGCATTCGAGGAATTTCCTCGAGCTTTCGGTTGCCTGGTCCGTACTCAACGTTATCTTCCCAGGCGCATGTTTTGCGAAATCGCCAACATCAAAAACATTTTCTTTCCACTCAATCGGTTTCGGTTTCGTATCCATCATCGGTGGAGGCTTGTGGCCGATTTGAGCACTGCTCTCCGTTTTTCCATTGAAATTTTAGATTGTTCCGCTTCGAATCATTTTTGTGTTATTCGTTTGAGATCAAATTACCGCAAGTAAAACTAAATCTGGTTTCTTTAAAATATAGCATCGTTTTGTTTAAACAAATCAATTGAAACGATCTTAAGTTACATAGAAGAGTGTTCCGCAATGATGTTGTCCGTAAGAGGTTCTTTTGACAAATATTTTATACTTCCTTTCCTGGGAATTTCTTCCTTCGAATTATCCCTTCCGGGGAATTTAAATCCTTGATACATTTTAACCAAATTTTCAGCAGCAAACGGTACGAAAATAATTCACCAATGCCATGCTTTCCGCGAACGGCGCCGAACGATATAACCCGGCTGCCTTCGTTAGCACAAACGAGGCCGCGACTTCATGCATCCGTCATCCTTCGGTGCATTTCCATCCATCAGACTCCGGTCACACATGCCTGCATCCAATCGTGCCGTCAATTTACTTCCATCGTGCGACCGATCGACTCCTTCGAGCGGTGACACTGAATCCATGGTTTGGCACGCCGAGATACTGTGACGGATTCACACTTCCGGCAGCAATCTGCACCGCTCGGAAGGCGAGTTGACCACGAAGGAAAGAGTTGGGAAGTGCAACAGGTTTATCATCTGCCGACGACGGCAGCATGTGGTCCAGTTGGCTCGATACTGTCGCTGAAACACCCGCCGGCAAATGGTTGTAATGAGTTTTAAATTGAAATCGATTGAAGTCCGGGCAAACGGTTGCAGATTGATTGCATTCTCAGTTGGGAGGTGAAACGATGGGAACGTTTTTCTGATGCTGGAAATTCTGCATGCTTCTAATTGTTCAATAGGAACCAATTGTCTGTGTTTCAAGCAAGTCAATAGAGAAACGAAGGCTTTGGATCCACTTTCGATACATCACAATGTATAAATGTGCAAAAATGTCATTTTATCGCAAATTTGTCGTCGTAAGAAACGATTCAAATAAAGTAGAAATATTTACATAAATCTTACTGTAAATTGCACCAAATTTATAATTAAAAAGTATCTACAGCTTAAACATCACTGTGATAATACATTTTTCTTTAAAAAATGCTTCTTCCTTGTAGACCACAGTTTCCATTAACATCACCTTTAATGCAATCTCACGGAAAACACGTTTACGTCCTCCCCAACCAGAATAAGGGGCGAAAAAAACTACATCTTTAAATCACCGAACCCCACGCTGTCGGTGGCGGAGGGCACAATTTAATGTCTAATTTACTCGTACCGATTTAATATCAACCCGTCGGAAACGCCTTAGTCACGTTGAAAGGCCAGCCGGACCCGATCCGCTTCGATTCCGTCCCTAACAACGGGCAAAGGTCGCCGGCCACCGATAGGGCTAACAGGGATGCTAGGACGGGACAGACGTTAGCAGAAAGGATATCTTCCCCGAAGCAAAGGCGTGACCGGAACAGCTCCCTTCTGTCACCTACAACGGTTTGATTGCATGTTTGTTTGCCCTCGCAAAAGGTGCGTGTGCTGGACTCTTTTATTGGTTGTGCTTTTCCGCCATGGCGAAAAATTACAAAATTCTTGAGAAAATTATTTACAACTAGCCAAAACCAAAACCCTTCAATTGAAAAGCTCTCTAATTCGCTTG
This sequence comes from Anopheles sinensis, assembly GCA_000441895.2. Taxonomy (NCBI): domain Eukaryota; kingdom Metazoa; phylum Arthropoda; class Insecta; order Diptera; family Culicidae; genus Anopheles; species Anopheles sinensis. The sequence continues at coordinate 797,367 of KE525302.1, read as the reverse complement.
AACGGTGTTCCATTTTGCCGCATATCCGCG
>KE525302.1:772427-796267 GCA_000441895.2 Anopheles sinensis | reverse complement strand
CGAAAATTACAAAATCTTGAGAAAATTATTTACAACTAGACCAAACCAAAACCCTTCAATTGAAAAGCTCTCTAATTCGCTTGAACGGTGTTCCATTTTGCCGCATATCCGCGAGCTATTTGAAATTAATCCAAACTCCAGGTATTCCCAGCTGATTGGATATGCCCGGGAAAATTACCATTGAATCACCTGCCTGGCGCACAATTTCATTAGCAACGGCCGTCGAGCCAGCGCACCGTCCAACGTAGCCGTCGTGGCTCTGGGATCGGCTGCGAGGAAAATCATTTGCGTGGGGCAAAATTTCATTACAAATTTTCGATTCTTCATACAGACTTCGAAGCCGGCAAAGGTTTCGAACGCATAAAAAGTTAATCTAAGCAAACGAACTTCAAGCAAGCTTCAGCTCGTGACAGTCATTGGTGGGGAGCTTCCCTAAAGAAAAAAAACCACCCAGCCCATCGTTGCGTGTGTATGCGTCGAAATGTGGGCAGGGTGGACGCTGCCGTGGGGAAACATACCCGTTTGGGACTGAGGGTTGAATGAAAGAATGAATGATTAATTAGTTTCGAAAATGGGTCCGTCCCAAAATTCCACCAGCACTGATGGACCGAAGCGCATTCCGTGCTGGTTTTGCCGTACGGACGTGGACAAAAGGAATTTATTTAATCACCACCAATTTGCTCACTGGGTCAGTTAAGAATCGCATCAAAAACAATAGTTGAATTATGCCGCCGTTCTGTCCGTCGGAAATACTTTTCTAAGTAAATACGATACAAGTGAACCCGGGTTCTCACTTTCCAAAGACCGGCTTTATTGGTACTGAAATAGAAGGAAAAACTTTGCACACCCACAAACAATCGGTAATTGGAAGTTCACTTATTAAAACCCTTCCCGTTTCGTCAGTTTACCCCGGTCGGTTTCAACCAAGCGTTATCGCTTTCACCACAATTTGATACTTGATAACGGACGGTGGTTTACTGAATTTCTCATGAACATGATCCACCATGCTCATCATCCCAAGAAGTATCCCCTCGTTTGAGATTCCCTTCGAACCTTAAATAAAACTCATCGGAAGACACAACTTTGCCCACAAACTTCGTCCCAATCATCGTGCTTCGGCGAGGGTGGAAAAATCACCCGAATTCGGCACCGAAACTAATTGGCACCGAAAGGATTCGAAAGAATTGCTCCGAACCGAACGACCAACCAGTGGCTGCATGAAGACCATTTCATTGCTTCCACAAAATGTTTCCCATCCGCCGTGGAAACACAATAACCGTTGGCAAAGTTAATTTCCCACTCCTGCAATCATTTTCCGTTTCGTTTAGTTTGCTCTTATTTTCTCTCGATTTCCCCAAAACACCGATCGCTGACCCTTGGGATTCATAATCTGGCGACAATCGTCGGTGTGCTTTAACGATTGCGAAGTGTAAGAAAAAAGCCTGGTGCGCAAAAATAAAGGCGGAGGGAGCGGATGCGAACGCTTCGCTCGAACGACGTTTGCCCGGCATCGATCATGTTTGACGGTTTCGGTAAACTTCGGCAATCATCATTAAATGTGACATGATCTGAGCTAATATTGCTGCTCGTAAAGCCGGCGGAATGGCGAAGGTAAACAGGGAATGTGTTTACGGTCCCTTGCTGGGGCCGAGTTTGCGGAACAGCCTTGGCGAACGTTCGACGTTTTCCACGAACGAAACGTGTTGCTCGAGACGTGTTTCCGAACGGTGCCGGCAGTAACAGACAGTATTATCGGGTTCGGCTTAAAAAAGAGCTTTTTTATTATTTCCACAAATATTTGGAATAGATGAACAGCGAATTGATACTTCATTTAATTCACAATGCAGAAGAAGTTCATCCCTCTAAAACGGATCTTTAAACCATAATGTACCATAAACAATGTGCTTTAATTTATTAGGCCAAAGCAAATATTTCCCACAACAACATTTCACTCATAAAAAATATTGGAAAATGTAAATCTATTGAAACAAGAGTTAAATTTATTTCAATGTAATACTTCACTATTTGGTTTAATATGAACAAATATTGTCATGTTTGAGCTAGGTTTCCCTTTTTTGAATGACGATTTTCTGAATGTACCGTAGAATATTGTCATATCCCGATAGTCCTTTTGTCCGAAATTTGCAAAACTGCCGCAGGCATTTATCAACCAACAACCTTCCCACGAATGAGCTGCCGTGTTCTTTGTTTCTACTTTATTTTTCCTACCTCCTACGGAATCCCTAAACCTACCCACGTTCTAGGAAGTGAACTGTTTTGAAATATGTTCAAACAATTTAAAAGATTACAACATTCTGACCGTTTCCCACCAGAGGAAAGGGAGTGCATGTTTTTTTTACTTCGTTTTGCATTCAGAGCAGCTCTGAGTGTCCCGTGGAATCTACGCGAAAGCTGACAAAGCGACGAAGTAATTCTCTCTTGCTTAAGAATTACGGCCAACCGCTAATCAACCGCTTGCGTGCTGAAATCGCGCTACAAATGAATGAAAATTGAGCTTCTGCAATGAACACCGAATGATGTGCTTCCGTAGATCATTAGTGAAGCCTGTCGGATGCGTACCTTCATCGGCACCATCGCATCGCGGTCAAACATATCGCCACATGGCGCACGTTAGCTTTTCCAACCACGGTCATCCAGATACGAGCTCCATAAGATCCACTTTTAGGACGGAAGATTCCTTCGGCGCCGATGAGGTGGAAAAAAGGAATCATTTTCGCCAACCCTCGTTCCGCCCGGCTAGTGGGAAGCAATCGAAAAAACAATTCCAAGTCACGATTGACACAATGAACACACGAAACGAAAATACCCGTGAGAATAGAGCATATGGGCAGCGCACGAAAAAAAACGGTACCAAACGGAGCGTTACTGGCTCCTTTTCCGAGTTCTGGTTTCCCTTCTCGGTGTGCCAGATTTTCTTTTTTACCAACCGCTTTTTCTTGCGAAACGCACACGCGAACCGTGTCCGACGAATGGGCGGGCCCGTGGCCGCTATCATTGCGAAACATTATCCTCGCTCTTGGCGCGTTGGTTGGATGGAAAAGATAATATTTTCAGCACAACTCAATTTTGCGGTACGGTGAAGTTCGGTTTGGAAGCGGTCGCGTTCCGGGGGGAAAAAAATCGGAAATCATTTTCTCTCGAGCTACTCTTTTTGATTATGTGCCTCAAGGATGCTGTGTCTGAGTGTGCACCCATTGTTTTGATTCAATTTGCTTTCGACCGGAATTGGTAAAAGGTAAGCGAAAGGGCTTCTCGGAGGAAGTCGAAGCAAGATACCATGATCTAAAGAAACGGACCACCAGATACTAAGAAAATCAACCGAAAACGAGCTCTGCTTTGGGGCGCTACCCGCCGATAATGTGGAATCACAACATCAGCACTCCTCGAATTCCAAATGGCGTGTCCTTTTGGGGATCGAAATGGTGGAATCGGTTAAAGCAAACTCTCAAATAACAACGCATCAAATGATGCGAATGCTTTGAAGTGATTCCATGTGGAGGATGCAGATTGCTTACTTCGTCCGTGGCTCCATTAGTACACTCTCCCTACCCTCTCCTCCAATTGCCCGCACGAACCAGCGATCTCCGTAGAAACAACCGAAAACAGTCCAAACTGGGTATTTTTAATTCACGCGACCCTTGAAATACAAGCCAATACCGTTAAAAAGTGGTAAAGAAATTAAATATTTTCAATGATATCCAGCACGTTGGGCAACGGAAAACGGGGAAAACTCTCTCGCCATGGTTTCATTTATCATCTTTATCCTTCGACCGGTTTGTTGTTTCAAATAACCTGTGTTTACGCAATCCACAAAATAATTCCCTTGGCCCGAGACGGACAGACAAACGCTGAATCATACATCACAAAATCCGTCTGCGTTCGTTATTTTTCCATTCTGTCAGATGGATTGTTTTTTCTTTCGTTTTGCTCTGGTTGCCAAAGGATTACATTGGATTGTACAAACAAAGACCAGAACAATAGAATACCTGTTTTAGAAGAATGTTTTCATCTGCCGAATGTGAATTGTGAATCCACCTCCTGTTTTTCGGCTTCATCGGAACCCGCTTTCCCAGGTGGGTTACATCCCGTTGACTGATAGGACTTCCAATCGTCGTCTCGCGTCGTTGACATCCGGCAGTCGTAGACTCCCGGTCAAATTTGCGGCCGACTCCGGCCCGAACGTGATTGGATTTCCTGATCAAGCCAATGTGGCCCGATCCGGGCCGAACGGCTTACCGCTAAACGGTGTACCGAAATTTTCCAGGGTTTCCTGCTGCCCGGATAACACCCCACTTCCCCCTCGTGGGCCTGGTTTACTGCCAGGCAATTTATCACCCACGGTGGCAGGACGGTTGAACAACGGTTTTGATGTACCGTGACGGCACGCTCGTACCGAACGTCGGGCGTGAATTACGCACACGCAACGCATTTCGAGCCGAAGGAAAATGACAAAGCGGGTTTCCTTTGAAATAAAAGGGGTAATAGGATTTTGTTCGTAAAGGTTAGAGAGCTTAGAGGTGGCTTCACTCGTTTCACGCCCTGGTGTGAAAGATAATGCCAAAGATGGCTACTAAGCGTTGGAAACATTCGGCTCCGTTTATTTTTTCGTCGTTTTCCAGCATCTCTATGAAAGCAGGTATAAAAGTTTTTCTAAATGTATTAAATTTTCATTTCCTCAGAAAAACGCTTTACCATACTCAAACATCATGTTTCACCACTCAATTCCAGAATTAAACTTCCACTAACTAGTGAGTACATTTCATTGCCGCATGCCAGAACGCTCGGTGTGAACATAATTTTATTTAATTAAAACTTTTCCTTTCAATGCCTGCCGGTCGTTTCATTCACTGGAAGTATGTGTACAAAGTTGCACCGTACGTGTTTATCATGTTCGTCCACTCAAATGAGACAGCAACAAAAAAGACACTTGTATGCACGTGCTCCTTTGGAAAAAACCCGATGGAGGCGCCTGGTCATTCGTGATTTAAATTTAACTATTTCACCATTCAACCGTTGCCGTTGCTTTCATGAAGTCATGATGTGTCCGTTGAACTCACTCAAGTGTCCATACTGACGTCCGCAGTGACGCTTCTGTTTTAAACCGGGCACCAAACTGCACGCCTTCGAGATGCTAATTTTGGAAAATCCATTACCAATCAATTTTCACCAAGTAATACACGGATGAACACCTTTCATCGTCAATCACGCCGCATTCCGACGTTGCTCCGCTCCCCATTCCTGAAACCCCGCTCGAACACTGGACAACATGCGTCTTTGTACCGGGTTGTGCCATCTCGTTACTTACCAAATCAGTTCCATCCCTTCCGCGCAGGTCAATCCTCTCCCAAGTCCGCGCGAATCCACTGCATCGATTTTGGAATGCAACAAACCGGAATTTAATGCTGTTGCATTAATCAACTATTCCGACCGCACCTCAGGAGGCGGCAGAAGAGGTGTGTGGAGGGGATTTTCCTTTGGAAGCGATTGGATAAACTTTCCTATCACTTCGTGGTCGGTTCAGCACGATTCTGTTAAAGGTAACTTAACAGGTGAAATACCTCGCCCAAGTCCTCAGCGGGCGTTCAGGAATTTTCCCGACTGAAATCGGAGGAAATCGCTCGGGGGCTCCCCACTTTCACATGATGATATCACTTCGAGAAATTGCATTTACCGCTGGATGTACTTCACATTTAGTTGCAACCGATGTATGCGGTTTGTTTCGAAACACTCCCCACTCGTAACGCGAATGGAAATGTATTCAATCACTTTCCATCGCTACGGCAAACGGGAAACCACAGCTCATCCGTTGTCCACGAATCGGGTAGAACTTGTTGCTTGCGACCAACCGAATGCGCGGACTTCGCGATCCCAGAAGACGTTGCTAAGCGTTGGCGTGCGAGGGTCGACCGAACCGCTCCATAAGACCGCCAAAACGAAACTGAGCTCCACCTGTTTGCCCATTTCCCAAAGCCCGCTGGGAGTGCTCGACACTCACTCTCCCAAAATCGGCCATCGCTTCTCGCGCCATTTTACGCCAGCAGTTTGTTTTCATGCTCACTCGTACGTATGCATCGCCATCCATATTACTTTCCGCACCCTTGATGAAAACATTCTCCCTAGTTTCAGCGCGCGGGGACAATTTATCGTCCGTCTGTGTCCGGCGCACAAATGACACACCGGCGGCGAGTGGAAATACGAACGAACGATCGTAAACGGCAATTAACCACCGGTAACGCTCTTTAATCCTTGGCTGAAGGTAAACAGTTGGCGACCAACAGGTTGTGCGTGGAGTTTCTTAAGCGAAAGTTGTATTCCATTCTATTCCCTTTAAGGTAATTATTTCTATCGGGAAAAGTTCTGCAATAAATAGTACAGAGTAAATTAAAATGACATCTAATAGAAGCTTGCTGTTTGAAGTAGCTCTTCCCTTCTGGGGTTGTTATAAAAGGGCGATACAAACAATTTGTGGTATCAAACATACATTTTGCTTCCGAGCTTTATGCAATAAACTTGTTCAATCATGGTTGGTTATTCAAAAAGTAAATGACTTAACAATAATATTGGCGAAAGTGACACAAAAGAAAAGAAAATTAATAAGCTATTCAGCATGAAGTACAACGAAAACAAATTCTGCATGGATTCCCAACCACTTATTACCCTCATATCTTACCTGTTGCCATACAAAAGTCTTTTGTACTCTTACGATATCATTGTATCGCTCTAATGATCAATTCGAACACAATGTTTAGTAAAGCTTCAATCAGCTTAAACTTATCATACTCCATTCCGTCGCGTTTTGCGGTGTTGTTATAGACACAAGGACAAGGACTCTAAATGTTTGCTTTACAAAAGACCGATTTTTTCTTTTTCAATCGCATGCTTCTTCGATGACGGAGCGTACATGCGAGAAAAATCTATTGTCGATTTCATACCACTGTCGTTAAATTTATGGCAGCTCCCTTGATGGCAGCTTGTGGAACACAAATGCACTAATTAATGAAGAATATCGAATGTGTCGTAAAATCAGGGGTCCATTTTTATTGGGGTCTACAGCGTTATGCGACATTGCCTTATTGTGTTCATTATTTTAATTTTGTCTTATAAGAAAAGGAAAAACCTCTCGAAGAACTTGCGAGAAAATGAATCTACCATACGGGAGCGGACACATGCCCGATACTTTTCGGATGTATAGAGCTGGAAGCATATAATAATACGACAATATTTAAGAATTACTATTTACAAAAGCATTTCGTTTTTATTATTTCCTTCAATTAACTTCTCCAATTTCCTTTTCTTTACGCACGTGAAAACGGTCGCGTTCTTGGGTAGATGTGAAATATTTCCACTTTAGACATGACGGGAAAGTTTCAATGAAATATTTCCAAACCATTTCAAGCCGTTTTATTTCTGCCGGCTGAAATGTTCGATTTCCGGTTGAAATGACGGTTGACCGGTCACGGTTTCCATTTCTACATCTATCTCGAAACCCACGTTCCTTAAGAAGAACACGGTCCGAAGCTGATGCAGAACGCATCAGAACGTAAATTTGGATTAACAAATAAACACTACCGCCAACCGTTGTAATGGCGCCGTCGAAGGGTGTTCGGAGAGTTTCTAAAATTATATCACGGGTTCTGGTTTGCTCGCGGGCTCCCTCGACGCAGCTCAACGTATCATTCGAACACGTCCGCTACGCCAGAGATTAAAAAGCTACCATAGTTACGTCAACGTCACTGAAAGGCCGTATTGTTGTCTTCTTAGTCAATAAATACTTATGTAACGCCACCCACTGGCATGTCTATGATGCGCTGCACGTTGAATCTGGTTTGCTTTACCAGTGTATCCGTAGTCCAAACCGGTACAGTGAACCTAACCTCGCTCATCCTGTCACTAGTATCTACACATATTTCGCAACGCCACCCTACGATCACTGGCCAAATGGAACATTCATGGTAGAGGAAAAGAATAATTTAACAACCGGATCACCATACGTGAGCTTTTCCCCTCTGGTTTGTCCCTTCACGTCGTCTGACTTCCGGCATTCGCCGGCTCCTAAGGACAACACAATTCGAATAGTAAAACAAGTAGAACTAATGTTAATAAATTACTCCCCGCCATTCGTACCGCACTGCTCTTGGTATTGTTATGTCTAGCTCCGGTTTTCTGCGTGTGTTTTGCGTGTTTAAGCTTTTTGTCATTTCGCAAATCCTAACTGAGGTCCGCACTTTTAACCTCCCTCCTTCCTTCCAAAGTGTTCCTAATGCGGTCAATTTGTTAAAATCGGCTCTCTTTCTTCTTTTTTCGTCTACTTACTGGCTACTCCCTTACGCTCGGGAGGGCTTCAAGGCATCGGCCGTTGTCCGTGGCGTTGAACCAAATTCCGTGTCGGAGCGTTTCACAAACATTCCAAAAAAAGCTTGCTAAGCAGGTTGAGCTTAAAAACTACCGTTCCACTCCTCTAACTTCCAACCGCTCGATACGCACTTTCACACGCACTCTGAGTACCTACCATTCACGCGTCGCTCGCGGGCTGTACATTGTATCTGGAATCGGTTGTGTGTCGCTAATCATAAATAATTTAGTGCTTTCCCTAAATAAACGCTGCCCTCTCCCGGCCTGCTCCTACGGGGGGTATTCGGGTTTTAGTTGGTAGTAATACGCTGTACACTTTTTACACGGGGCGCTTCCGGGCTCCGGTCGAGCGCCTGCTCAGTGGTAGAGCCAGTTCGCCGGGATCAGGTAGTCCTTGATGGCGTACAGCGACTTGGCGTACCAGTGGATGCCCTCGTGGCGCGGCAGACTGAGGCTGTCGGTGGCACTGCTCCGCTCGAACAGTGCGCCCAGCTTCTGCGCGACCCGGTACGGCAGGAAGCTCCAGTGCGCCACCGACTGGCTGTCGATGAGGGCGTAGCAGGAGGCGGCCACCCGATCCACCACGATCGTGCCTTCACGCGTCAGCGGCGCGTACACACCCTCGGCCAGCGTGGCCGCTATCCGGTGAACGCGCCGTGGCTCCAGGGCGCCATCCGCCGCCTGCACCAGCACGTGGTCGCCCTCGCGCACCCGATCGGCGAACACGAAGCGCGTCTCGGAGCGCTCCCGGCGCCACACCATCACCAGGTGGGCGGGCGTGACGTGCAGCAGTGCGCCACCCTCCGCCTCGATCGTCACGAACTCGCGCCGCTGGTGCGTGTCTCGGTCCATGAACATCAGCACCTCGCTGAAGACGGTCTGGCCGGTGGCGTCCACCGCCTGCACCCGTTCGCCGATCCGCAGCTCGCTCAGCTTCCGGTGCGCGCCACTCTCCGTCAGCACCGTGCTGTCGCCAGTGAAGCAGCCGCTCGCGTGGTTCGCCTGCGATGAATCTGTCGATCGGAAGAAGGAGAAAAACAAAATGGACACCCAGTTAGCGCACTGCATTGGATTTCTCAGCAAGGGAAACGGAAAACGCACCCAACCAACAAGCGACGATGAAAACTAATAACGATCAACCGGTGCGGTGATTGCGGGGACTACCAAACAACAACAACAAAAGGGACTACCAGGACCCAGGCCTCCAGCTTCGGGATCGGTTCAATGCGCGCCGCCAACAAACGGCAACAAAAAAGGCGCCATGCTGTGGTTAACATACTTTACTATCTATTGATTTATTGCAGGCCCCGAACCTGGGCTGGGATCTCGCGATCCAAATAACGTTCCTTTGCTCTCACTCTTGCCTTCTCTTTCGTGGATTCCTTTGCGGTCATCCCGGTCCCGGAGTATCGATTCATCCCACCGCAAGGGAAAAGCCACGATCGAGGTGAAGACGAAAAACAATATCCCAAAAATCGTTCCCACCACTCGCCTTTCTTCCCTTCGCCTTCTACCTTTTCGCACCGCCCCGGGCGATACGGGGTTGTTGGTTGGCCTACCATTGTTGAGGTGCCCGAATCGAAAGGGCCGATCGCCAGGGAAAGATTCGTAAATGTGTGGCATCAATGGCGGCACGGCATCACACAAACTGCGGAACGGTTTCGATGCTCGTTTTGTTTTCCTTCCTGCCCTTTTTTTCTTCTTCTTTTTCTCGCTTTTCACCTGGGAGCGTTTCGTACGATTTCAAGGCATTTGACGGGGGAAATTGCGTCCCAGGAGGGATGGGGAAAGTTGGCACGAAAAAGAATGGTGTTGCCAAAATGGACGCTTCAAATTGATTTGATATTTTGCGAACCAATTTTATCACGTTTCAAACTGGTTGAAATCTCTCACCTCCTTTTGGAACGGACTCAATTTCAATTCCGTCCGTCAACTCGTCTACCGGTTCCAATTCAATGCATATCATTTCGCTGGTTCGATAAATTTCCACCACAACGAGGACACGGCGAGCTGGTTGATTATACCCCATGCACCATGCGGCCATTTAATCATACTTAACATGCACCGCGCGTGTGTGTGTTTGTGTATGGGGCGCGAAACCGGCGCGGCCGAAAAATCAACCCGCCAGCACTCCGAGCCTCCCGGGAGTCCCGACCAGAGTGGCCATGGGAGCCATCAATTTTGCGCTTAAGAGTCCCATTTGTCAAATACCATCGCCAACGCCACGCAATGGAACGGAACGGCTTCGAATGCTGGAGTTGAGCTGGAGCCCGATGAAGAAGATGGCTGATTGATGACCCCACGGGGTCTCCCCATGTCACGCAGGAAGGCCCTCATCAATTTCATCAGGGGGCTGTTGCAGGCCAACCATCGGCCACGAAGATAAATCTTCGCACCCAAAGACGTACGTAAACACACACACACGGGCATCAGGAAATTAATTTGATTCCGATATCGTGGGAGCGCAATTCGCCGCCAGTTTGCGCAAACGAAAGTGGATCTTCGGTGTGTTTTCATTCCGTTCTCCGCTAGCCCCTTTTTGCGCCGCCTTGCATCGGGATTATTTTCCCGAAAACGATCGCACGTACGATCATTATCATAATAATACCGAAAACATGAAAATAAACAACCGTCCGACAAGCGAACGGACCGACGCTCGTCGCGTGTGAACTGTCACAAGGCGATCCGAGTGCTTCCTCTGCCCGGTATTTATTTATGTTTCGTCCTGTGCGCTGCCATCGATTCAAACGCGTTCTGCTTCGGATTTCAATCCACCGAAACACAGCTGACCGACGCCATGGGAGAAGACGCTTACGTTTGATGTCAGGCTCGGGGCCTCCTAAAAGACGATCGTCTCTTATTCCCTCCCTCCCAAGGAATCGGTGACATGACTTTCATTTGATCGTGTGTATGCGCGCGCGTGTGTGTGTCACAACCATTATCTCGTTATTAAAAACGGATAAATGATGGCATAAAGAGCCGAGCTGACAGACGCCAAACTTCGAGCCGACTCCCTCGCCCCCATATCCCCCGGACTTCTCCCTCTATTTTGTCTCTTCCTCTCGAACGAAATGTTAAACTTTGACAGCGACTAACCATAAACAACGCTAACCCACGGGCGGCGCTGTCACCCGATATCGAAACCCCGCGGCATCCGCTCCGGTCTCGCTGGAATGTGAACCGTGCGGTGGTGAAGCTCGATATGATTGTGCGCGGAGGGACACACAAACATACACAAACACAGTGTACATTTGGACGGGAAAACGAGGAAACACTAGCCGGTAGCCACAGGTATTTCAGAGGTTTCCCCCGTTCGTCGCTTGCTGGTGCATTGAAGTCTTTCCTTATGCGAGCGAACCTTGCGCGGCACTGTTGGAACGAAACGCGTGTCGCCGGCTTGAAAATGAGATCAAAAGCTCGATCGTTCGACCGGAAGGAGTCTTTGGGACTCATTTGCATATTTTGTTTCCATTTATTCATTGGAATTTTTCAATTTTATTAACCACTTCCTGTGCGCCTGCGTTTGCCCACTATCGCGCCAAAAAATCGAACGTCAACCGTTGCCAATCGAACATTTTGTTTTTCCTCGCCCGATTCCCCAAACGGGGATGAAACCATTTACTTTATTGCCACCGACAAACAAAACACCCCGCGTGCAAGAAAAAATATTGAAGAGACGGAAAGACGGAAAAGGATGTATCCAAACAGAAGGCAACCCACGGCCCAAAAACTGTCCAAACACTGGCACCACACGAATCGGTTGGTGGACATTAGCCAAACCAAGCCGAAGAAGAAACAGGGTGAAAAACGGTCCGTAAAAAGGAAGAGCGAAACAAAATGGCAATCGAAAAGCTGTGGCGTGGGTGAGCAAATGACTGAATGCCGAGCGTTCTTCCAAGGCGCATTAGGCGGGCGAAGGTTGTTCGTTTGGTTGCGGTTACATTTCTGTTGTTGTTGCTCTTTCCTCGCATCTTAACTTTTCGCCAGCAGCGAAAAGGATCCTTCGCCGTGGAATAGGAAACGAAACGGCCGAGACGAGTGCCTCCGACAAGTACACGGTGAAAAACATGGCCCGCAATGTTTGCCTTGCCCTTTCTTCCCGAGGCCCGGGAAAATCCGACCGAGCCGAAGGGCCCTCTTGATCCGCCGCGGGCCGTAAACACGTGAGAGCGTGATCAAACACCTGAACAAATCCGGGCATCCGGGGAGAAAAACGCTGTACACCCGAAAGCCTTCAATGAGGGACAAGAGCTCAGCAAATAATCCCTGCCGGTCTCGGACCTGGTGTTGTGTGCTGCTCCTCGTTACTCGAACGAAGCCACACCGTAGGCTTTGCTTTAGCTTTTGCAAAGGCAATCCTTTCTTGTGTGCCCGGCAACCCGGCGAAAAGTTCCACCCAAAGCCGGATAATATCATTAGGAAATTAATTTTCAATCCTCCGGCCGGGTTAAAGGGATGCTCGAGTCGAGTTGATTAGCCAGGCCGGGATTATCCGCGCCGGGATTTCGAGCGCTTAGCCCTCGGAGGCACTGACTTCAAGCCACTCGAGCTCGGGAACGTCGGGAGTCGGGATTTCGGCAGGTACACTAAGAAGAGCGTCCAGGGTTTTTCCACCGAAGCAGCAAGAAATACAAGGTCGGGCAACATTTGCATGGTTAGCTTACAAAGCTCAGCATCGCATCATAAAACGCACCATCATCGGCACGATCCATGTGCGGTGCACGCTTTCACTCGGCGACTGAGGGACCAGAGAGAAAAAGAGACAGAGACAACGGGAGATCTTAGAGTCGGGTGGGTTTTAATTAAAAAACGCTGGCCGAAAAGAAGGGATCTGGAAGATAAATTAAAACACCGCAACATATCCGCCCCAGTCGTTCGGGGAAACCTTATAATACACAAACACGCACTCACACAAATGCCAAGCAACGCCATTTCGCGTTCGCTGCGTTGTTGCGTGCGAAGGTTTTCCACGGCTCGGGTTGGTTTTCTTCCACCGTGTGTATTCTTTCGCCAATTCCCTCCGCTTTACGACGATGGAAACGGCACAGGACCTGACGGCTGATGGCTGGCGAAAATAATAATCATACTTTACCATCAGAAGGCGACTGCTGCCGACTGCTGAGCACCACACGATCGCAACGAAATGGTGGAAACCTCCGCACGGGTGGGAAGGAATCGGCGACGAACGGGGCCCGAACCATTAAAATTATAACCATCCAGTGGGCGCTGGGCCTTAACAAGGATGCTTGGTTCTTGGAGCGGGATGAGGAAAACGGGGTTGGTTGGTATGCAGACGATGCAGGTGCAAGGGAAACATAAGGAAATCTCCGGAGCACACAAAATCGACGAACTCGACTCCGAAAGCCAATGCTAGGAGAGGGGGAAAGAAGGGGATGAGCGCTGTGTTCGTGTCGAGAATTAACAAGTTTCTCGTTAGCCCCATTGCTCGCTGGCATAGTTTTGCCAACTTTCTCGTGTTCTTTACGCCCGGCAATTCGCCCACCGAAAGGCAAAGGGCACACACACACACCTTGGAAAGCGGAAAACGGGGCGTAAACTGGACGGGGCGATTTGCATTCATCAGAACCGAGCCCGGCACCCCAACACCATCGGCAAATCTGCCCGAGGAGCCACGGGAGGAACCTAAAGTACAGGTTACGCGTCGAGCTGTCGAAGTTGCGCGAAAGCTGACGCTTTCGGCGTAAACTCAATTACGGGCCGGAGTTTTCTGTTGCTTGTCTTATCTTCGAGGGTTTGCTGATCGCAAAACGAGGTGTAATACTTTCGTGAGAGAGTCAGTTGGATCAAGGGGGATTTCCTTGACGTGGTATTTCTTAAGCTTTAAATATGCCTGATGCCATTTTAAGATTATTGCTTGAGGGTTTTGTAGAGTTCAACACAAATGGATATTTGATGGGAAATCGCCTAAACCGAAAGTTCAAGAAAAATCTCACTCCAAACTTGCCAAGAAAAGATTTAACAGAACCTTCTCATTTAATTTAACTTTCTCGGTAACGTCAACTATTCAAATTAGAGTTGTGTAATTCCGATTCAGATTCATGAATCTGAATGATTCTTTCCTTCGGTTTAGGGATTCATGAATCTTTAAATGAGAGATTCATGAATGCCAAAGTTTCATTAATGATATACGAACAGAATAGTTAGGCCAAAAAAGTGGAAGAAATATGCACCTAAGACCTCTTTTTTTCGGTCGCATGATCCACGGCAAGAAAAGAATTGTCAAGATCCGTTAAAGATTCATGAAGATTCATTAAAGTTTCGAAAAATTCAACCATTTTTTTGGATTCGAATCCCTAAAGATTCATGAATCAATCAGAATGAATCTTAGGTGAAAGATTCATATGAATGAAACTCGCCTAAAGATTCATTAGGCATAACACTATCTCAAATGCTTCTCGTACACTTTTTCTATAGCTAAAGATATTGGCATCAATTATTTCGCTGATTCTGGACGAGATTAAAAGCTGAAATATCGATCGATAACTTTTAACGTTCGTGGATGTTTAGAAGACCATTTGAACTGGAAGTGAGTACCATATCATCGATGTCGATAACGGAAAATGTCTCCGATAGGAGTTGACGTCTTTGGGCGATGCATTTTTCGGCACCGAAACTCACCTGACTTGACGGAGCAGTGGATGTGGTTGCGGCTCTCGTAGAACACCCAGTCGAAGCCGGCCTCGACCGCGAGCCGGGCCAGCATGCCGATCTTTGAGCGGTCCTTGTCGGACGTCATGATGTCGACCGCCCGGCCCTCGTAGTGCAGCGACTCGGGCGCGTGCATGTGGTCCTCGTCCCAGCCCTCCGTCACCATCAGCCGGAGGCCGGGCCACTGGTTCATCACCGACACCGCCAGGATGTTCAGCTTTTCCTTGCAGCGCTAACGAAAGTGGCGAAAATGGAAGAAAGATCCAAAGCAAACGTTAGAACAGCCGGACAACGGTGTGCGTTAATTAAATTATCCCGCGATGACGCTAATTATTTGTCAACAAGCTAATACCCATAAACAAGGGCTGGTTGGCTAGAAGAGAACCAGTAGAGGGAGAGAGGGATGAAAGGGAAAGAAAACGGGAGGAAAATTCAGCCAGACCAAACCAATCCTAGAGGCGTCGATCGTTGGGATCGACTTTGAGAGTGATGCGAAGTGACGGCCGACATTCGCCCTCCAGAGCTAGGAGCCGATCCTACCGTCATTCCCTTAATGAGCCTGGCGTCGGCATAAATTAAACGCGTCCCCGGACCTCCGAGAAATTCATTTACCTCGACACTCCGGGAAAGCGACGATTGCAATCTCCGTCCACTTCCTTCGGCACCTCGCAAGGCGCAGGCAATTTCGCGAAAACTAGTTATCGCACATTTTATCACCACACGGGGAGTGCTTTTCCGCACCTCAACCACCCCGCACCCCGGCCCTCAACTGTTTACATTGGGTACACGTGCAGGAACGTCGCCTTGGAGGAAAATGGACACACCATGGAGGACAAACTCGAAAGGGAGTTAATACCTTCCGAGGTCCAAAAGCAGCGGTAGCGGCGAACAAATGCGTCTCATTTGCATTCCTCACTTACGCCCGGCCCTCTTTCCAGCCACCAACAAACCCCACCAGGCGGGCCGAAAGCCTGCCATCATCGACCTGATTAATGAGGTGCGTGTAGTGATAAAAATAAAAATTAATCTTCCCAACTCCGAAACCGATCGTTGTCGTTGTACGCCGGGTGCGCCCTGGAGGGCTTCTGGTGTGTAATTTTCTCTCACCTCTGCGCGCCATCACCCATTCCGGCGCAAGGAGGTGGACGTTATCAGCGAGTGGTGGCTGTTGATGATGATGATTATGATGATTACTTCCTTCGGTCTTCATCGGCGCGAGATTGATCGAGTGGTGTTTCAACTCCACTTTTATTTTCCCCCATCCATCCGATCGATCGCGAACTTGGAAATGAGAAAACGATCCTCGCAGTGCGTGCGTGTGTGTGTGACGATCACCCCTACCATTCCGCGTGTTGTAATGAAATTGTAGTGCTTCGCAGCTTTTCGCCCCAAAAGAAACCCCCGAAACAAAGTAAGCGGAAACCGTTTAAGCCGCGAACGGGTTTCGCGAAGCGAAAGCGAGAAAAATGTGATTAAATAAGCGAGCTTTCGAGCAGCGCCATTTTCCTTCCCCTTCCTCCTTCTACCCACACTCCCCACGGCGGAGAAGGAGGGAGAAGTCGATCGGTTCCCGCGGGGACGCACTCCAGTTTGGATCACGTTCTTCGTTTCTTTAATGTTGCGCGACTCGGCGGCATCCGCAAGCGCTGTTTTTATTTCAACATTTTAGTTTCCTTTTTTTTCGAACTGTGTTGCCTTCTTTTTTTTCGGGAGGAAATCAAAATGGCTCCACCTCGTCGCGCCGTCGCGCCTGGGAAAGGCGTGGCTTGTGGCGCTCCTCGAGCAGCAGTAGCGCGGGGAAATAGTGTAGAAAACGGACAGCGAAACGTAACGAACGGAACCTCAAAACGGACAAAAAGTGTGTGTGTGTTGAGATGGACGCGATCGCGAATAGCAGAGGGCGCGAGCTAGCGATGCGTAGACGACGGCGAACCGCAGGTGAATCCACCGTTAGGTTTAGGTTGGACTCCCCGGGCTCGGTGCGTACCTTGGATTCGAAGGCCCGCTGTACAACAACTGCCATCATGCTGCTGCACCTTGTCTTCTTTGAGCCGCTCGAAGAATCGGTTCCCCGTCTTCCAGGAACAAAAATGAAATAGTCTGCGAATGTGAAGACAGACTCTGTTTTGTGTTTCTTGGCCTTGGGCGCAGACAAACCGAAAAATACCGCCAGAACCATTAGGGATTCTTCACGGTAACATTCTCTATCGGTTGTTGTATGTATGCCACGTATCTTCACTCGTACAAAACTATACGTCCATTCCATTTCAAATGAATCCAGAAATTTTCCGGTGAGGTTTCTAATTGCAACCTAACCAACTAAAGCTGTATAAACATTAATATGGGGAATGGACCAAAGATGCTACTTCGTCCTGACGTAATTTGGTTTCTCGGAATTCGAAATGATTCTCGAGCGATGCTGATTACATTCGTCGAAAATTGGGAAACTAAGATCGCTCATCTGAAGGGAGGACCATATTACTCATTCTGGTCTTTAACTCAAAGCAGACGCTCGTTATACGACTCTTTTGGCCATCCCTCTAACCACTGTACATGATGAGAGTGTTCGGAAACAAAAGCATTCCTCAACCATGAGTCGTCCCCGTCCGCCACGGAATGCGCCAGCGGAAGCGCTGGGCCGCCATTTTGTTCAACCTCAGGAGCCACGACCACAGAAGACAAAGCAAAGCAACGGAAACCCATCAAAATCGTTCACTATCAAAACAGCTTTCACCGTCTTCGTCCGTCTTCAACGGTTCGACGCGCTACTAGAACGATCCACGATCCACGATTGATCGTCTCCATGCCATCTGTTGATTTGTATGTGTGTGTGCGTGCGTGTGCGAGTCTGTTCCAGTCACAAAAGACGAACGAAAAATTCCTCAGTCCAGCCTCAGCGACGGACGATTGAGGAAGAAAAGCCTCGAACGCTAAATTAAAATTTATGTTTGTGTATATTTATGCCGTTTTTGTTGGAAACGCATCAAACTAGGGGTTTTGCTTCGGTGTTACCTTTTTTTTTCTTCTCCCCGTTCCGGTTGCCGAGTGTGACGTGGTTCCCGCAACGCCAAGGATGGACAAAATTGTTCGGAAAATCGGGGACCCCACGGGTGCACCTTGGACTGCCCTTCCCGAAGCCCATTTCCGGGCAACGCACGAGGTTCACTATTAATTTTTTCTCGAGCTTGTTTAATGGGTGGAACCCTTATTTGCTTTCCTTTCGGCAAATCCGGCATTCCTCCAGGGCTCGTTCTCTTAATCGTGTCGAAACTTTTCGTCACAGATGTCATATTAGCCCGGCTAAATGTTGTCACGCTTGTCACAGTCTGACCGAACGAAAAAAAAAAACAAAAACCTGACCAAAAACCCCCGGGTGAATCCTCCCGCGGCGCTGACCTCGGGTTTCCATTGGCTTTCTCGACTGCCTGCGAGATCGCAAACACCCTTCCCAGGGCGTTCCGGAGCGCTGGTAATTGGATGCCGCTGCGGTTCGATTCTCGGCGCGGGATTCTTTCCGTTTTGCTTTTCGGAACTTTTTCTCCGTGCGTTCGTTCCGCCTTGGGGAACGCCTTGCCTTCGCTGAGGCGCTTTTTCTCGGAATAAAAGCTCTCCGGAAACCGAAATAAGAATCCGCCTCGAATTGACTTCGGCTCGCCAGCTCGCCTTCTCCGGAGGGTGTTTGTTTTGAAGGCTACCGTGGACCGTGGAATCGATTCCACTGTGTCGCCCGAAAGGAGACGGAAAAAGGCCACCATTCTCCCCCTGCTCCTTCACATCCCTCCCCCGGTCCCTGCGGTTCGGTTAGTCCAATTTGTTACGGCGTCTAAATATTTGGATAAATGTGTACATCCCTGTCCTTGGTCCGGTGTGCTCCGAAGGCCAACACCGGGAACCCGAAGCCGTTGTTGTGCGTCCCACGAGGTAATGCCCCCGGGGACCTTGAGACGGAAAAAGGGACCTTTTGAAATTGATTCTTGCAGCTGACTGCACGCTTTGACAGATTTTCTGCCAGCCTCGAGCTTCACCTTGAACCGGCCATTTTTGGGCCAGGAGGTGGTTCGTTTTCTGGGAAGTGTGCAAAAATGTCGTCGATATCTCCGATTTTTTTGCGGTTTGCCATTTGGCAGACCTTTTTTCGTCCATTGAGGCATGTTTGGCATTCTGATGAAAAATGATCCTCAACATCCGAGAACAACAATCAACCGCCCTTTATCCCCCTCGGGAGCTTTTCGAAGCAGTTTTCCCTCGATTGCACTCCAATTCAACGGTAGCTTCGGACATTGTTTCCCAATATTCAACTGTTTACCAAACACTCACTAAGGTGCTTCCCCGCGGCGCAAAAGGGGTCAAAAGTGGAACCGGGAAAAAATACTTAGAAACGACTCAGAAAAGGCTACCCCGCTTTTTTCCCAGGATAACGCGCCCTCGCTAATGGGCAAGGGAAATTTACACCCGCTTGTTAATTTTCCCTCGTTTGTTTGAGCATGCCAGCGCCCTTCCGGACTCGCCCGAGGTCCCTTCCTCCCCCCTTTCCGGGGTGTGTTCTAGAGAAGCGAACCATCAAAACCGTTTGCGGTTCCTTTCCTCGACTTCGGCACTTTCCACCTAATTATGTTTGCCAAGCCGTTGCAGCCGTTGCGCAAAGGATCGCCGTTCGCCGTGGGCGCTTCCAATTAGCGAGCAGAAGCTTTCCCGGCACATCCTGCCACCATTAGGTTAAAACCTATTCGTCGGAGCAAACAGGACCATCCCCATTTCCATTGTACTCCATTGCTCTTTGGTGTGGCGCTATGCGTTCGCCCCCTTTTGTGGAGCTTTGTTATCCCATTTGTCTGTGTCAACAACAGCAACAACAACAGCGGTTGTCGACGGTGCCAACAATGGTGGTAGCCGTAAAAAAGGGTAGCCGAGAGCCGGGACGTGAGTGAGTGATTTGTGTGTGACCTCACCCCGCGGGCGACCTGTTCAAAGGAAGGAAGGCAGGCAGACTCCTTAAAAAAACTGATGGGAATTTTATTAGCCGCGATTGCTGCCCGCCCGGTACTTGCGTGTGTTTGATTTATCTCTCTTTATCCCACTCAAAAACGAACCGAAAGAAGACAATAAAAACAACCGGAGCTGTCCATGGAGAGACACAAAACCCACTAAACCGGGAGCTTATTTGGTAATGGTCCGCGCGATAACGTACACCTTCAGGGCCCATTTGTAAGTGTGTGTGGGAAAGTGTGTGCGGCCTTTGATGTGGCAAAGGGATTACTAGCACGATCGGGAGGATTTATGCCGCCCCCGGTAGCTCGAGGCGGTGGACGCCGAGTGAAGTGCTGCTGTCAAAATATTTCGTCAACCGTGCGTGCGTTTTAATCACCTCGGCACGATCTCCTCGAGCCGCGGGTTCGTCGTCTGCCCCGTGCTTCATCGAATCCACCGTCCAAATCTCTCGACTGTTGAACGTTTCCCTGTCCCATTCTAGTGGGGCAATGGAACGGACGGCAAACTCACAGCATCCTGTAACAACCCCTTCTGAAGAAGCTCAAGCGGGAACACGAATAACCCAAACGAAACGAAACCACGGCGGGTCTACGAGAGCGCGTGTGCGACAAATTCCGTCCCGATCGAAAGCGAAGACCCCAAACCTCGACAGCAAATCGGGCACCGAAACCGTCCACGCCTTCTCCACGCTTCGCATGATAAATGGGATGCCCGACCGTGAGCTTTACCAGAGTGTCATTTCACAAAATGTCAAACCGTGTACATTTTTTTTTACCTTGCCCCGCTCTTTCCCTTTCGCTCGTAGGTCCTACCGGGGCGAAGCGCACGGGACCGGGTGCAAAGGCGACGAATTAAAAAGAGATAAGTATTAAATTACATCGCATTAATATAACTCACTTATTTTGTCATTTCAAGCTCACCGGCTCAAACCGCGCCCGAGTCGAAGGGGGGAGAAAGGGGGAGGTTTGGGGTTTCGGGTCGGTTGTCTCGAGTCCAACCAAGCAAGCTCTCGAAACCCGCTAGCGTTGTTGTCATTGTTTGCAGCTAAGTAGTGTCATCGTGTGGCCGGTCTCACCTTAAGCACACACATTCATCATCGACGATGGCCCCCGGTGGGGGCAGGGCGTGGGCCACTCTGGGAAGGCAGTGGCAAGCAGTAGTGGGCCATTAAGTGATGTCACGGTGGACCCACAAACGGAGAAAACGGATCGCAGTTTGCGCAAGGTGAGCCACAATGCGTTGCGATTGACATTTTCCCGGTAATCGTACACTTGACTCGAGGAGGCTCGGGCGATTATACTTGTTAGGTGTTTGCGCTATAATTCAATTGTACCGAGGGTTGGGTGACTTCGGCAATAAGGAAACTCGCAGGCTAGAAATTCCGCACGCATGATTGGTTTCATAAAATGTTGCACAAACAAAATTGTGGCTCCGTTGCATACTAAATTAATGTTGAAACATTTATTATTGCCGTTGTTGGTTATTGAGTACGACCTTCACACACCCATCCTCTTTCAGTGTTAATAAGTGTCCGCTTAACCTGTCGTTTAGGTTTAAATCTTGGGCATTTCAGTACTTTATCTGACATTTGAACAATTGTTGTGTACTGAAATAATGTAAATTCCTGATGACATTCAGCTTGCAAATAATCGTAACCATGATTAAAACGAACACCTCGCCTTTTCATTACTCGCAGCAACCGACCAACAAATCCAGCACAAATCAAGCTATAGCTGGGAGTGCCTATAGCGCAGCGATAGCGCTAGAAAACACCACGCCATAGGTGTGGGATCGAATCCCGAGTCTGGTACCTCTCTCGGTATTACGAACGGCTAACCACCGATCTATAATATCCCGTCTTTCTATCACAGTAACTCTAACTCTCTACGGAGAGAGAGGCTTTGAGGATGTTGAGCCAATTAAGAAGGAGAGGATCAAACTACAAAGTGGCCTTTTGTGACGTTGTTCCACTTCCCGGCATCATCACCCGGTGTGGCCAGGAAGGAAATTCCGCTCCTGTCTTCGTAAAAAAGACTCTCGACGCGCTTGCTTGAGTGGCTCAAGATTGCAAAATTATGATTAAAAATGTAATCTTATATAATACGCGCAACTGCTTACGCCGCGACCGCCATCGACGCCAGGAGTTAATCATCAGCCCCTTAACGGGTTCTCCGTGCCGACGTCGATTGCAATCGCAGGAAGAAGATACCGGCTGTGCCTGGTGCCGGTTCCCCACACGTTTTTCTGCTTCCTTGCGGTGAAAATGCACACTCACAAACATACTCCTCGATCGGATCGAATTTCCATCGAACCACACACACCGGATGGTGATGATCGAGAGATTGATCGTCCCCCCACATACTCTCTTACCTTCAGAGCCCTCGCTCCGTGTCCTGATTGTAGTGCCGGATGACCATGGGAGCAAAACAGGGGCCGCCAACTTTGAACGACCTCCCTGCGAGGGCAGAGTGAGGCAGGTTAGTGTAAGCCGGTGATTCCTTTCGGCCGGAATCCTTAGAAGCGCGCGGATTCCACCGCCGGAGGAAAGGATCCTGTATCCGGAGGATACGGGTAATAGGATACCCGGGACCCCGGCTTTGCGATCGCAGGCGGCTCGATATCGATACCCGGATCGATGCCGATTTCCCGGACTCACATCACATCTCGCTCTCGGGACACCCGGGGTTCGCATTACTCCGGGCGCGCGGAGTCGACGTCTCCGGGTGAGCCTTTTTGATTTCCTTCACCATTTTAAGGGGTTTTTTTGCCCCTTTCACCAATTGCTTTTGATTCGGAAATTTGTAACTTTTTGCCGACCGGGAGAGTTCGAGAAATTTGTTCGTGGCAAGGAATGCGACACATTTTTGTGGTAACCGCAGCAGACACACAGTCACACACACACACACCGCACACGCTTTCCAACTGCTGACTTCTTCCGACACACGATTAGATTACCAAAGCCGAACGATTACAGGCTCTTCTCCTCTCCTTATGTTCTTTTCACCCCGTCCGTTTAGGCAGTACAAATTCAATCCGCCAGAAGGTTAACGAACATGCATTGGTTGGTGTTTCTTCTTCTCCTTCGTTTGCAAACATACGTCCATTGCAACGTGCACACGCGTACCCGGACGAAATCATGCAACAGGCCGGCGGCGCATTAGTTGCTGCTCATGTACGATTACCACCGAGTGGCTGCCGTGAGAGCCCCGAACCGGTCAAGACGATCGCGCCGGACGATCTTGTTCGATTTAAGTCTCTTATTTATGAGACAACGAACCCCACGAAGCGGGCGGGCGGGCGGGAAGCGGTTAAGGGTGCAGCCCAGCCGAGAGCCTCTTGGTCGGAGTTGATGGCTGGAGAGTTTTTCTGCCCGCACTGTGAGCTTAAGTCGCCGGTGCAGATGGACAAGATGTACCGACCGTTCAATGGGAGAGGTGCGTAACGTTTAAATGGCGTTATGTTTGATTAAACATGCGGATAAAGGTTAATCGAATTCGAGGGTTGTAAACGTTTTAAGTCTTTTTTCTGCAAAGGATTAGAGGGGGTAAAACCATCAATTGATCGTCCCTGCCTTGTCCGAAGACCTGCAAAATAAATCCCTTGTCTTCAACAGGCGTTCGCTATTCGGACGGACTTGAATTGGTTGTTTGTACATGTGTCAGGCTAGGAAAGCGTACCAACCTGTAGCAAGTAAGCATTAATGTCATCCAATAAATAATGGCTCGTAATGCTCCTTGGCTCGTTAATCTGTACTGTATTAGCAAAGTGATTTAACGACGCCTTTTTAAACTACTCGAAAACCCAATTTT
>KE525302.1:757620-772407 GCA_000441895.2 Anopheles sinensis | reverse complement strand
GTTATTTTATTGTTTCTGCCTCCGTCGGTCCAGTGATTGGCCGTGACGAATCGAAACTGCGAGTTGTTTATGGGAAGTTCTTGTGCTCGAATGTGTTTCCCCCTGTTCTTCGGCTTTGGATCGATGGGAAATCTTGCTTGCCCCACTCCGGTTCCCTTCCTCTTTATTTTTCCCATCTCGCAAGGCCTCATGAGAGTTGCATAAAATAGCACCAGATGAAAAGCGACCGGACCGTAACATTGTGCACCGATCGGAACCCGAGTGATCCGCGCATCTTTGCTTCGTCTTTGACTTGTTCACGCAGCACATCCTTGCATTCATCTTTTCAACTGCTGTTTGGTTCCTTTTCTACTGCGAAGGCAGCGTACCATTTTTGCTTCCTACCAGGTACGATCGCCGCCCTGCAATCAGTGGGTTGCCGATCGTTCGTCTTCCTCAAAAGGGGTTACCCGGGGATGTAGAACACGATCCGTTCCCTCCCGACGACGCTGACACGCACGCATCGGAGGCATTGTGTAGTGTTGGCTCCTTTTATCCACCTTCCCAACCCAAACCGATCACGTTACGATCGAAGCTGGGGCTGCCAAGCGCCAAACTTGCCCTTTTGGTACGCTTTGGCTTTCGCTTTGTGCAGACATTTTCCTCTGGCGTCTGGCGTTGGTTCCAATGCCTCGTCGGTTTTCCTTCGGTGGATTCCACACTGATGCCGATCGATGCTCGACGTTAGCGGTGTTATTTTTCCTATTCACATTCGCCTCTTGGACTGTTTTTATTTTTCCGTTTTCCACAAGCGAGCGCCATTTTCATGCCTTTTAGAGCACCCCTCAAGGAATGTCTTCTTGCAGCGCACGTTTGCTTTGCCTTACGAGACTCGTGGTGGTACAAGACAAGTCGGTGGGTTTTCCTTTGACCTTCAACAGCATTGAATCCAGCATGAAAGTTTCGTGACGCGCCAGAGATGAGTAAGCAGAGTGTTGGGGTGAGTAAGATACACATGATTCAAGCAGTCGGGAGCCTAATGTTCAACAAATTGCCTTTATGCTTTACGACCCACACACTCGGTTTGGCAGTGGAAGATATTTCTATTCGCTCAATGGAGCCTTCAAAGAAACCGTTACAATCAATCCGAATAATTTCAACTAACTTACACTTTTCAGCACTATTTCAGCTCTCAAGACACACAACACTTTCGTGACGTAATTAAAATCCAATCGATTGACTTATAATCGCGACCGTTGGCTCTTTATTGGCCGCCTTCCAATATTATAATTTACCTCCAGCTAGCTTCAACTTTATCGTTTTACGAGACGTTTGTTTTCTCCTTACCCGCGGTTTCCCGTTTTGGTGGCTCGTTTATAGCGTGGTCATTATCGGTTTACAGTGTTTTTATTTTCGTTAACCGGGGCGCGCACATTCGTCCCACACTGGAGTCATGTTTGGGGCTTCTTTGTTTTGCGCTCCGTACCAAAACAGCGTCGCTTATAGTGCATACGCTCGCTTCGTTTCGGCTCCCCCCAATTAGCGCCTGATAAATAAACGCGCGTTTCCCAAAAGGGCACCCTTTGCTTCTGGAGGTGGTTCGGACCCCGTTCGGCCATTGGGGCAGCCCGAGAACTCGGGCACGCAAATGTGCCCGTGTTGCGGTAAAGTATCCGACCGCCCGCGTTTTCGGGGAGTATTTTAACGGGCATATTAACTAATTCCCCTTATAGTTTTACAACTCCTCGCACACACAAATACCGCCGAGTTGGGGTTCGAAGAGCTCGGGCCATAAAACCAGGCAATGAGCAGTTGGCTGGAAAAGCTCCCAAATCACCGCATCACGGCGTGGTCTGGTCTGGGGAGCAGGTTTGTGCCAAGCAGCGGCCAAACATTAAGGGATCCCGCCAAGGCGCACACACGTACGCGGCAGCGTCCCGGGTGCCATAAATTCCATAATTGATTGAATTGGACGATTTCTCGTCGGCGACCGAGATTTACGGCAGCGCAGTCGGCATTCCAGCTGCCCCCGGGGAAACGGGAAAACACCCGGGCAGAAAAATAGCACCAGGACACCGCTTGGCGGAGCTGGGAGGGATGCTGGTGATATTTTCGATTTGTTTCGAAACCGTACCGGGCCAGTACCGATCATAAATCGATCATAAACGGTGGGGCAGAATCGGCCCCGAGGTTCTCCTTTGGCGCTGTTTAACAAACGGACCGTTCCGCCGCGGAGAATCATCTCAACTCAACAGAGAGCGTAGCTTAAGCTTTCGCCGATTTTTATTTCGATTTTTATAGGCGCACCCATCGACGGATTGTGCTAATGCTTTCGTATCAAAATCAGGTCAATCAATTCGCCGAAACCCTTACGGGTGGGATGAGGCCGTTCCGGGTCGGATCCGTTTGCTGGAGCGCAAAATTAGAAATCCTAATCCTATTGCCACGCCATCTGCTGAGCCTCTCTGAGACGCCGGCCCTGATTACCGCGAGGCAATGGCTTTACGATGGCTCAAAGATCAAGACCGGAGAGCTCCAAATGGCTTGTAGTTCGATTTTAATGTCTCTTTACAGCCCTGCATTATTTTGGGTGAAATTGATCCATTCCAGCCGCGATCCGTGTGACGCGATTTGGCCCGAGCTCGGGACCCCATTCTGGCACTGTCACCTTAGTCGGAACGAATGCGCTGTTGACGTTTTCAAATGGCGCACATTAGCGGACGGTACGCCATGCATTAATGAGTCGCTCTCCCCCTCTCTTTCGAGACAAAGTGACAACGTGTCAACGAGCGTTAATCAATGGTAAATTACCACCAAGAAGGTTTGGGTGCTACTAAGAGCCGGCTTGCGGGGAAAGGAACCGCCTGGGTCGGATCCGATTCTAATTGCGCTAATAAATAAATCGCACAGCACACCGGCCCAAAGAAGGGGGTCACAGTAAGTGGATCGAACGGCGCAGATCGGACGCAATGGAACTTCTGTCGATGCCGCCACACCGTAGCGAAACGGACGCAGACAGCTCGGCCACCTCGCGGGCAAGTGTCAAAACTATCGACCCCGCCACCGGGCGACCGCTCCTGCTGACGAGCACGATCAAACGCAGCGAAAAAGGAGCAGACACGCACACCGGCACCGGCTCGCACGAACGCGCAACTGTCAAATAAAAGGGGCAAAGAAAACAACCGATCGCCTGACACCTGAGACAAAGTACCAGAACCGAACCGGCAAGTATTGTACGGCCACTCTGTGCACAATGCAACGGTAGGGGGCTTCTTGAGCAATGATTTCCCATCCCTAGGGCGGGGGAGGCCGGTGGAGGGAGGCAGGTGGTATGACAGCCGAACAATACGCCAACAAAGTAAAAATAATAATAAAACGAGCCGAGTGAGGCGGCAGTTTATGGTTCATTGCGCAAATATTTGACATTATCGTACAGCTGTCAAAAGCGACAGCTAAATATTTACGTTCTGAACCAGATTTATTCCTCCCTCTCCCCCATTCGGCTTTCTCCACTTTCTCCCCACTACCCACTCATCGGAAAAAGGGCGTCGGGCCAAGTGGTGTTCAACAATGTTATTGTTTCCGTGCTGCACGGTTCGGTTTGTACTTGTCCGTTTTGTCCTGTCTTTTTAATTACTTTCGTCAAATACCGACCTACACCGACACCACCCGAGAGTGGATCAACAAATTGGTAACGAGATCCGAGTGCCACCCCTGTTTTTTCGTCGATCGCTTCAGGGTATCTCGTCTCGGTGCTTCTTCCACCCTTTCCACCACCAGCTGGGTTGTTTGACGACGGTTGTTAACAACATTCGCTACAAGTGTTTTTCCCCGGCACTTGAACAAAATGCCCTAACGCCACCCCCGTCCGCCAGCCCGTTGTCCGAGCGGGATGTGGATTTCTGTGCCGTGACCGACCGAGCTCTCGAGCGTCCGAGCTCCAAGAACGGATCTCGCCCTTTCCTTTCGGGACAGGAGACGAAGCGAAGGTGTTTATGGTAATTTCTACCTCCTTTACTATCTCTTCTCCTGTTTGGACACATCGTATCGTATGTGGAAGGTGGATGCCGCCCCAAAGTCGCCAACCGGGCGTACGGCGAGGACCGTTTTAAAAGCTTTTCCATTTTCCACCACCCAAGGCTAAGGAGGGGGCACAGGAGTGCAATTGTTTGGTTTTTAATGATTAAATATTTTACCACGGGCCTGTTTGGGTCCCGTGTGGTAGCTTGGCCACCTTCGTCCTAGTCCCCAGGGTCTGGCGGTAGCTTTCTCCTTCCTTCCCTTTTCTCCCCGCGGGGGGGCTTGAGTTTGCCGAGAAATCGATCAAGATCGGGTGGTGGAAGTAAGGCGACCCAAAAAGGTAACCGAGCGCGGTCAGCTTCAGGCCGTCCAGCGAGTCCAGCGAGTCAACAATGCGCGCGCCGTGCCCGGAGTTTGTTGTTTCTTCTGGTTTGCTTTGTTTAAGCTTAAGAGCTTACGGTTTACTTTGAGCGCGAATGCGCGGGACAACGGCAATGCACACCTCAACCCTGCTCCCGAGAGGTCCCGAGGTGTGAGTTTTAATATCGCTCGAATCTAGCGCGTCTTCGCTTATGGTTGTGGCTGTTTTTCGAATGCGTTCGCATTTTTCGAACTCGCGGAGCACCGAGGTTTGAGCATTTATTTACATTACACACGCGCGCGCCGTCCGTCCGTCATCGAAGCGAAGATCCGCCACTCCAGAAGACCCATTCCGCGGCATAAACAATCGGGCCCGATTGTCGTCGGTGCGGAGCAGATGAGATGGTTCGGGACAAAATCCAGAAACCTCCACCCCCAGATACGGAAAGTCAGTGGTGTTATTGATTTCTCGCTTTCAATAAATTTCCGTCCACGGGGTTTGACTGCGTCATGCGACCGTCCGTGAGAAACGCCAAATGTAGGGCAAACAATGACGAGGGAGAGATGATTAGAAGCGGTTCGGAAATTGAATGGCACAATGACAATTTTGTCCAGCGAGCGATTTTTATCGCCGGATTTAGAAAAGCGAAAACAGACTGTACTAGAACCTGCTAGAGCTGGAGAGTCCAGACCAGGCGTCATCGCTTTCCAAGAAGCAATTAAAAGCAAAATAAATACAATTTCTAAAAGGGAACGTTTGATGAAGAGCAGACGAATGTACTTTCGTAATTCTGCAAGCGCCGATGAATTTTTCCATTCATCGCCCGATTTTCGCTGACATCATCCAGTTCGAGCAGATTTAGAGGACATGTGGTTTACGTCCATAAGTGTGGGGCACTAGCCGATAATGTAAGACAACGCAGTGTAGACTCTTTTCGGGGCGACGACTAAGATATCGGAACGGCGAAAATCAATGCGCATCGGATTGACAGCCAGTAATTTATTAGCCTCACGAGCCTCCGGCCTGATGCGAACCGGCGCACAACCCTGTCGGAAAAAGGGTCGTAAACATCGGACCTCAGTTCCCTCGCCACCCCTTTGGAGCTGACGTGAGCCGATAGCGTTCGTGTGCGGTTCTATTTCCGCCCTCCGGAACGCTTATCGTTGCAATCGACGTAACTTGCTTCTCGATCACTCTCGCCCTCGGCGGAGCTGCAATTCTGCTACATATTTTTAAAACGCGCGGTTCGCGCGATTAGATTAGAAACAGGGTCCCGCGGACCAGCGCCCAATGCGGGGCGAAGTAAAACCGATTACTACACACACGGTGCGACGCGAGCTTTCACGATAAGGGGGCGAACCGTTGGCCGAAATGAGGTCGACCTCAATTTGGCGCTTATCGGATTTCGGTAGTTTATCAACGATCGACTCCGACACCGGTAAGCCGTTCGAGTTAGGTGGCGATAAGTTGTCGAGTTGGAATTTTGGATGGCCGATTTGGAGGGAAGGAATGTTCGGAGCAACGTTTCCGTGTAGGTGTCAGTGTGCGTATGTTTTATAGGGGTTCTTTCTAAGGTCACTTGGGAACGACTCCTGTGCAAGGAGCAAAGATGAGGCCCGCTGTAAAACGATAAATACAGAAGTTGGTCCCATCGGAATTGCAACCCTGAGTTCGGTCTTAATGGTTCCCAAAATTCGGAGAGACATTTCGGAAAGATGCGCGTGCGGCCTTCGCACGTTAATGGCCACACCATTGAGAGTCCTTGGAGAAAGTTTACCCAACACTGCCTCCGGATAAAGGCAGTCCCTTTCTGTGAGGCGGCCGCTTCCAGCGGAGATGTTTATGGAAGGTCGCGCCAGAGATGTTAGGAGTACATCCGAAGGATGCTGAAGGTGCTGTGTACCCACCTGCGTCATCACACGGTCCGCACCCGTGCCCTCCTCGTCCTTGAAGATGATATCCTTGTTGTAGTTCGTTTCGAGATTGCGGAACTTGCTGTCGTTGCGCGAGATCGCTCCCTCCTGCATGCCGGACGCGGATAGGGAGTTTTCGCTCACGTTCGGCACATGCTGCTTGAAGACGAGCGGCAGCAGCTTCCTCGTCCGCCTCGGGCCCCCGATGCCACGACCTGGCCCGCACGACTCCACCCCCGGCAGGAGCTGCACCAGGGCGAGCAGGGCCACCAGCAGCAACACAGTCCTCTGGCGCCGGTGAGCCCGGTCCGCTCGCAACCTTGTGGCCATCTCCCCGCCCACCGGCCCCTCCACCGTACCGCACTGCACCTCACTGGCGACCGACGCCGACAAATCCATCGCGGTGAATCCCGGCGCAGAAGTGTTTTCTGTCGCCGCCGGTGCCGCTGGCGCCGCCAGCCTCCCCGGCCGTTGATAGCATTCCCGTGGGATCCACACTCGCACTGTGCCGCCAGCTGCCCATCCTCGCGTCACTGCACAGCACGCAACTTCGCCCCAGCGACGATGGCGACGATGGCGACGGCCTCGCTGCACTCTTCCGGTGCATCCGCCTATCCGGTGGCCGACGTTTCGGTCGACGGAAACTCTAAACCCACTCACCACACTTCACGTCGCGATCGATGTCGATAGCCTAAAGCCGCTTTCTAGCCCGATAGCCGCACTCCCTCACTCTCGGGTAATCAAACACGTCATGCGCAACCGGTGGAACCCCCACCGAACTCACCACAATCCACTCCACAATCCACTCCACGACACTTGTGCAAGCCACACACACCTTTGATTACAACTGGCTTTTATTCGATAACTTCACGACGGACCAAACCCAGCACTCCACCAACACCACTGATACCGCTAGTAGCTGGTTATCAAACTGGCATCAAACGCATCCTATCCTCGGCATAGACGCGCAAACAACACTCCAAACTCCAACAGCAATGCACACAACAATTCGCCTTATTCCGTTTTAAAAATTCACTTCCTTTTCACCGCACCGGAAACACGTGTTGGCGCACTGCACGTTTGTCTACCGCTTGTCTAGTGGGGGGTTTTTTGACTGCAAACTGAGACGTCGACTGGTACACACCTCTCGCTTACGTTGTTGTTTGTTGAAAAGACTGTTTGAGGTTTTGTTTTTGCAAACGACGAAATTTCTTCCCTTCCTTTCTTCCGCGGAAACCAAAATCCCGCTCTCAGAACCTTCAAGCACACACCTCTACACACACTAGGGATATCCTTTGTTTTTCTTTCCTTTCCTGTACCGCCAGCTCATAAATTGCTCAAATGCGCAAGGCAGCACACGCACCGTCCTGATCTGCGGAGCGGAGCGATGGTAATTCGACTAGCACTAAATTAGAACTAAGTAGTCTGGCAGTTTAAAATTTTCGTAGCTCACCGTTTTCGAGCTGCCCCGAGCTTCGTGCTCGTGGCGAGCGTGGGCGAGCGAGAGATAAGCGCCTGCTCGTGGTGCGAGCGAGACAACCGGTCATAGCACGGTCGATCTTTCTTTCGCAGGTCGCGATCGTTTGCTCGCGTTAGTGGTGGTGGTGAACATAAAAATCATCCCTTCTCCGACAGCTTTTCCCGCTTTAGTCCTTCTTCATGTTCAGAGCATGTGTGTATGAGTGTGTGTGTGTGTGTATGCAACATTAAACCACAGCAGTGCAAGCGAGATGGCGAACCAGCGAGCCGAAGAACCAATGAAAACTGCTCGACTAAGCATTCGAACGACGGGACGAAAGCATAATTTTTGGAAAGCTTTCGAGTAGTTCTCGCACTCTCTCCCACTCGTGGAGAAGGCTCCTCGTGGGGATGGTATGCGAGCGAGACGGACAGAGGTGTCACAAACTCACCCCTATTTCATAAACTTACCCCTGATGCAGGGTAGAAAGCGCGAGCGAGGGAGCGCAGGCGCTTTTCTTCCAGATTTTCTTTGCTTTCGCTGCGTTTCAACGTCACGGAACGTGGTACGTATCTGTGTGCTTGTGTTGGTCGGATACTGCGAAGTGCTGCGGTGAAGGGTTGGCTCGGGTGGGAGCTTTTTCGCAACGGGGGTGCGCTAGGGCTTTCGGGAAGTTCGTCCCTTGCCCAACCGGCTGGACGGTTTTCATTGAAGTGTACACGGAGATGGTCCGGTATCGATTACGGGTCGACGGTTGTGCTGAACGATGCCGACCGATGTTGGCACGATGTTGAGCATAAAACATTCCTCAACGTTCCAGTTGTGGTTGGTCAGTGGTAGTCAACCTGGTCTGATGGGCATTTGCGATAACGTGTCCTAACATATTCACAACTTAACCTGAATGAAAATCAAATAAAAATGTGCCTCATTCTAGTCAAAGAACCCTATTGCAATGAATCTTTTATGTGTAATATATCCTTGCCGATCCCTGCAATAGACGACGAACCCGTTGCTAGATCCAACGCATTGGTGAGACGGTTCGAACCGGCAAACGGGCAGAAAAGCACCCCCTATCAGTAGTTTCTAGTGAATGAACATCGGCCGGACCGGGTTTTCGATCGAACGGGAACGGGTATTATGTTGAACACCATCCTGCATCGGGGTTTTTTTTCACGTCTGTTCGATCGCACACCGAAGCCGTGGAAGCCCTTGGAAATGAGTGGGGCTTGCGGTTGAGACGACTTTACGCTCCAATCGGTGGTTCATGTGAAGATTTCTTTACTCAATCGGTCAAGCGTGCTTTGTGTGAGTTATCTAAAAGCAGCTATCCGTCAACATTCGATTGAATTTAAGCTGCATTGCAACACACGCATAACTAATAACGTGTCATAACAACAACTCAAAAACTTTTCATTTTATTCACTTAAAAATATACTCACCAAAGTTGTTCAAAGGTATACATAAAACTGAGAATGTATACATCAAGGCCATTTACAATTAATTTAAACAAGTAAATAGTTAAGGAAGACCACATAAAATATCGGTTTGTAATTTTTGTAAAACTCTATAAATTCGATTAATTTTCTGCTTATTGAACAACAACTCATATGTTCACCCTTCGAAACAACTTTCTTGGAAGAGTTTCAAGTTATGAAAATGACCCTAAAAATAACGTAAAATCACCTTTAAAACAAATGTTGCCAGCTTCCTACGAACAATGGTGAACCTTTCACTTGTCAATGCAATGTTACACCATGTTTAAGCCCTTGTTCCTGTCTGCCCTCGTTCGAGATTTGTTGCAGCATCCATTTATGCTGCTATCGCGCTCGTGAAAGATCATCTTCATTCGCATCAGCGTGCCATCGGAGCGCATTGCACATGTCGCTTCTGGGATATTTCTGAGGCTCTCTTTTTCCTTCTGCCCCTCGGCAAACCCTCGCACTCATACGTCTCCCCCTGGTTGGAAGAGTTTTTTTTATTAGCTTTATGCTGGTTCGTTGCTGCCGAAGCGTGAAAGTAATGGAGGCTTTTGAGAGGTTCCCTTCTGGCTTTCAGGAGATTGCGAGGCGAAGGTCTTAAAACAGAGGGAACGGTACATAAAAACACCGTCACTTCGTTCGTGGCCTGGGCAGAACGATGTAGCACAGCGAAGATCAGGTGAACCGCGGTTAAGATACGAAGTACGTTGGAGGAAACCGGAGCAAAAAGGCGAACATATCCCCGCAGGAAAATCTTCACAAAATGCACGCGTTTGGCGCAAAACAGAAACGAACCCGGGCAAGCTCAAAGCTTCGTGGAGCCCAGGAGGAAACTCGCGTCGAGGTAACCGCCGATTGCGATACGCACACCGATAGACGCGAGAAAAGCGAACCAAAAGCGAAACGCGAACGATGCGCAAAAGACGGGCAGCGAAAAAGGCGACCAACAAGACAAGAAGGTGAAGCTTATCCTCGTTGAAGGAGTCCGACAAGGTGAACGAAAGAGCAGACAGCTAGCCTCTAGACCTCTGGTGAGGGTCCGAACGAAGCAGCACCGTGAAGACGTAGCTGAAGAAGACACCGAATACCTCAAATCCCGCCCTTTCCGAAACCAATCATTTCTTCGGACGTCGATCTGCACCGTGCTTGCCGTCTCGCTCGAATCAGCGATCTTACGATGGCGCTCTCGCTCCGGGAGCGAAAATTCCAAATGTATTATTTTTTAGGGGTGAAATACGGCGTGTTATTTTCGGCTCGTCTTTTCTTCGACCCCAAACCCTTCTCCTACGATGAACAGGATTGTGCTGAATCGGGTAGATCCATTGGCAAGCATTTGCGAAACCACATAATCGGGTGCAGCACATACATTACGGGGTGCGACGGACTT
Source organism: Anopheles sinensis (assembly GCA_000441895.2). Lineage (NCBI taxonomy): Eukaryota > Metazoa > Arthropoda > Insecta > Diptera > Culicidae > Anopheles > Anopheles sinensis. Next base: position 761,810 of record KE525302.1, on the reverse strand, counting down.
GATGATGATGATGATAATGGTGAGGAGCCGAAAAAACCGAATTGACCGAATAATACCCGGAACCGGGATGATTTTTGGGCGCTAGATGAAATCGGCCGCACATCAATGGCTTCCACTTCCAGGACGATCACAGGCGGGGAAAAAATGTAGGACGATGGAGAAAGAAAGTGAAGGTTTAGACAATGCAGAACTACATCAAAAATCGAATGAAATAGGGAGAGTGAGTGATCGAATTGGAAAGGGAAAAGCTAGAAGAAAACAAGCCGAAACAAGAATCAAAATGGAAAAGTGATTCCATTTACCTCAAGGGTTCATTTGCCCTGTTTACCGAAATTAAAGACAAGCGTATAACATTAATCTTATTGATCAAGTAACATTCAACAACTGTCTATGGATTTTGGGTTTGGATTTCTAATGGTTAAGATTATTTTTTTTAATAAACTCTTTTCAATACCATTTCCCAACATCATTATGGCAACGAAAGTCATCTCGGTGATTTTGATTTCAAATTTAATCCAATTTAACTCGTGAGTCAGATACTGGAAAATAATACGCATTGACCGTTTTTAAATTAAATTCACCAAGCATTGGACATCAAGCGTTAATCTAAACAATCAACCAACTGTAGATATTTCACTGGATTGTTCGATTTGCTGGCTCTTTAGGCAGTTAATGTGTCCCCTTTCTCGAACGTCGCGAGACTAACACATCCCACTAAATACACAAGCAAACGTCTGTTCGTAAGCGGTGGAGTTGTTTATACAATCTATATAAATAAAACTAGAGCATCAAGGCACCTCGAAACAGGTCTTTCATATTCAAACGGATATTTACAAAAAGCACTAACGCAGCATCATTTGAATTTGCGCAGCGAAAAAGGGCAGGGAATGAGATGCAACGATCGGAAATGTTTCTTCGAGAAAGGTGTTTGTTCGTCTATTTGGCACGGCATTTGATGTCATTTTGCGTTGCTCTGTTAGTTCAGCCGCGTTAGATCATCCGAACGGTTCGCAAACTCAGCCTTCCACATCGCATTCTGCTGAATAACCACCATGAATGAATGTCTTCCTCCGTCACACCCCTTCCCCTAGGAGGAGGGGAGGTGAAGTATATCTAAACAAATCATCCACCGAAGGCATTGATAAGTCAATCGCGATAGCCCGTCCGAAGCGGGCACGGCACGTAGGAGATTATACAACCCCGGATGCGCTGCAATGTCTCCGACGAGTGACGGCGTGGCGTCACTCACCTCCTGGGCCGGGTACGTGCCACGGAAACGAGCGACATTATGTCAGGAAAAGGCAAATTCCAGAGCCCGGAACGATGACACGCTTCAAGTGAATCTGCAAACTGTAGCAAATATTGCACATCAATGGCAATTGCAAGTAAATCATCCGTCGCCACCCCTCTTTGCCCCGGTACCAACACCCCATTTTCTAGAAGATCGTATATTCCGGAATTTGCCTGTCGTAATAAAAGAAAACAACCAATACTGATACGCGGTGAGGCATCATGACGCCAGAACCATATTCGTCACCTGCGGAGGCCGATAAGGCTGGACGGGGTAGGGCGTTGTCGAGTTCAATGGATCCTTAAGTATGGAGGAGCCCATGGAATGGTTTCACGTTCGCGAGCTGGCGTCATGGCGGAACTAAACGCCACCACGCGCGATAACCTGATATTGTGTTGTGAGTGATTGTCCGATGTTCTCGTTTTTCGCTTGGAAAAAACGTCCGGTGAGGTAAGAGAAATCGTATCCCAATCATCGTCACTTATCGGCACCGAACCGTGCTCAACTCTGGTTCGAGTGGATGTGCTACTTTTCGAGCTAAACAGCGACTAAACTGTTCCATTTGTTTGATCCTGTTTGATGTTTGTTGTGGATTGGTTTGACATTCGAACGGTGAGAAGACCAAATATCCGTTATCGTTGCATTGCAGAAGGGACTTCTTGTGCAAAAGTGTCCCACACTCGAAACCTGGGGAGAGAAAGAATGACCAAAACTACACCACCAGCAACGCAATATGAAGCAAACCCACGTACAACAGTGCCAAAGTATCGCATTTCCCCGTCTCTTCCCATTCACCGAGCGACTAATTTGCTCGCCGTTAAATGATCCTAATAAATTATCGTCCTACCTTTTCCCGCGCAAAACGACCCGATGGAAGGTCCCCCCCTCGTGCCTTTGCACTTCCTCCGTTTGTTGTCCCACTCCAAACCTAGCCTGCGAAGCCAAGAGAAGTGCGGAAACGAGAGAAACTCCCGAAAAGACTAATGGCCCCTATCGATGTGTGTCACTCGATACGAATTATATTCAAATTAGCGAAATCATAAAAATTAATCAAATCAAGATAAAGTCCCCTCCCCTCTCCCTTAGGTTCCCAATTGGCCCCCTCCCCGGAGGGGTCGTTGTTGCAGCTTCAGGAACTGCACCGTTCCGTCCCATTCGCTCCTCATTCCTCAATCGAGGTGCCTCATTCCAACGTGTGGTGCCTTTTCGCGCCCGCCCTGCAGCATCGTAATGGTTGCGGTAATAATGTGTTGCAATCCGAGAGCCCCACGAGCCTCAGGGGTTGAGGACAGAGGCACACATTCCTCCGACCAGGGAAACCGGCCGTTTGGGAAGGCTGATGACGATAAAATCCAATACTATTTTGCTTCCTCGCTGGCGCGAAAGGTGACCCATCGACGTGCGCCATCGCGTGCACACACTATATTATGACACTTTTACACGGGACGCACACGGCCCAGGTTCACGATCGATCGATCTCATGACCAGCGATCGTTTAGGAGGTTTTGCTTCTTTTGTTATCAACAAATTTGCACTTTATTATCTAACGCCGGCAAAGAACGGGACGTGGCGGCAAGGCTAATGCTAAGAAGGAGGGAGGTAAAATGCAAAATGAACGACCATAAAACCAGCGATACGAAAGCGCATCGTCAGCAGACAATCTTCGAACGCCGGAGCGAATGCAGATACTCCGGAGCCACGAGGGAGAAAATAAGGATGAATCGTAAAAACTCCCATCCTAAAGCCGAGAGTGGATGATATTTTATAGCATCCGAGGATTCTTCGTACCCGGTTCGCAAACTTATGCCAAATGCGTTCGGTTAGATTTTTACGGACAGATAATTTACTGCACGGGAGCAAGTGGAACTGCTGAAGTTGGCCAGACTGTGGGACTTCGAAATGGAATTTAATTTTCTTCGAACGTCATCCGTTTTGCGCCTTCGAAGTTATTTTGGGAATAATTCTGGGAACAAGACAGTTAAGTTAGCCTTAATTTAAAATATTTTATCAATATTCATCATATCAAAGAATATTTGTTAATTCTCAACAATATAAACAAGCGATTTGAAGGACCGGTATACTATCTCGTATAATTGATCTATTTCTTAAGTAATCGGATTGGATTTGAAATGTATTTCATCGTTGTGGATCCAAATCTTCTATTATGTGGCACAACATCCCCTAGTGGGACTAAGCCTCTCTCCATGGAGAGTTACTGTGACCGAAAGATGGTTATATCATAGACCGGTGGACAGCCGGCCAGACTCGGGATTCGATTAGGCACCCTCAAAATCCTAATTGCAATAGCTCAACGTGGATCCTAATAATTTAAAGTTTTAAACCTAATCGTTCCATAATTTATATCCAACAAAACTCGTCTTTTAATAAACAGCAGCAGACAACGAACTGATGAGAATGGTTCTTTTCTCACGCTTTCGTTGGCGAATATTTTAGCATGTATTACAAGTTCGAAACATTGCCAGTTCTGTTTTGGCAAAGGTGAGGATCACAACAAACAATAACACATTACAATGATGCATCCATTCCGTGCGCTTAGGCTGTTGACTCCTTTGACCTCTTGTAAATCTTGCTCAAAATAGTAATATCCACAGACCGTTTCCTTTCCGAGCCTTTCGACAAGCCCTGTCCCATGTCGCAACAGCGCTGGATGGGACGCTTCTTTTTTACAACCGTCACAACATCGGCAACGCTGCTGGTGCGAGATGTTCTGCTTGGCTCTACTTCCACGAAAACCCCATTTAGCCTTGCAGTTCCCGTGTCCGACACGACGGAGCTGCCAAACAATTGGCTACCGTTAAGCCCGCATAATGGCTTTACGGTTCGGCTTTTCTACTCCACTTCTCAAGGATAAGGCTCCGAATCCTGATCTGCCCGCCGG